>SCLE01343164.1:0-34283 GCA_004367955.1 Bathochordaeus stygius | reverse complement strand
GGTGCGAAGAGGTTCTTTCAGTGGTTCTGGTTTGTGGCGTTTCAAGCGCCGCCTTGGTTTGATTCTTAAGTTCAGGGCTATCGGCTTGAAGCTATTCAACGAGTCGCTGAGAATACTGTTTCAATCAATCAATAACGTGAGTTACGCGGTCCAGCACGACAAAGTTTGTTAGTTATGGCAACGGGAAGTGGCGGTATGTTAACGGGTTAACCTGGTTAGAAAGTATGCCAATCATTGAAGATGTAAAGTGGAATGATGCACGAAAGCCTTT
This sequence comes from Bathochordaeus stygius, assembly GCA_004367955.1. Lineage (NCBI taxonomy): Eukaryota > Metazoa > Chordata > Appendicularia > Copelata > Oikopleuridae > Bathochordaeus > Bathochordaeus stygius. The sequence goes on along the minus strand of SCLE01343164.1, from coordinate 34,012 downwards.
TACATTATCTTATGATGATCAAGCTAAATTAGTTGGTGTTATGCCTGAACATTTGACATCGATGACATTGTATTTATCTTGCCTGAGTGGCTGACAAAAAGTTCTGAAGCACGGATTATTGTTGTCAATCATGAAGCTCGTAAAGCAATTGAATCAGTCAGGAAACAAAATGCTGAGTTTGTTTTTAAGTATAAGGTTAGGCCTGTGACATCAATCAATAATTCTGCTTGGAAGAATAGGCGTAAAAAGATGGGCTTTCATTAGCACATGTACATGATTTAAAGCATATATTCGGTAAGCGGTTACGTGCAGTTGATGTGAATTTTGAAGATAGACAAGATTTACTTGGCCATAAAAACGACAGTATCACGACACAGTATTCTCAGGCAGTGATTAGAAATTTAATCGAATCGAGTAATAAAGCTTGTATGGAGGATAGTAATTCACGAAGCAGTGGGTTTGAAAATAACAAAGGGCTAAGTGAAGTTCACTTAACCCTTTGTTATATGTACCAATTTAATGGTGCGCCCGACACGATTCGAACGTGTGACCGCCTGGTTCGTAGCCAGGTACTCTATCCAGCTGAGCTACGGGCGCTTAATCAACTAATTATACGGGATTAATAAGCTAATCACAATATTGGCGGAGAGCGAGGGATTCGAACCCTCGATAGGGGTAAACCTATACGCCCTTAGCAGGGGCGCGCCTTCAGCCACTCGGCCAGCTCTCCACGAAAGCGGGTAATTATAGTCAGGTCTGGCCTGATTGGCTAGTAATATTTTAACTTTTAGATCTAGCTGTTGCCTTGCTTTTTTTCTGCTTGAATTCGGTCGTAAATTTCCTCGCGATGAACTGTCACTTCTTTCGGTGCATCAATTCCAATTCTGACTTGATTTCCTTTAACACCGAGGACGTTGACAACAACATCGTCACCGATGATAAGTGATTCCCCTACACGTCGTGTGAGTATTAGCATGGTGAACTCCTTACTTCCTTTTCCGACCTTTATGGCAGGATTTGATGGGCTGTTTTTCGGTCATTTGACCGGAAAATGTATGAGCTGGCACGAATTCTAACCTTTTGTTGCAAAAAAAGCTATTGTTCTTAAATTTGACTCATTATTTTTCCTCAAGTTCGAACGCTTTGTGCAAAGTTCTGACCCCAAGCTCTAAATATTTTTCATCAATGACGACGGATATTTTGATTTCAGACGTGGAGATCATGCTGATGTTAATGCTTTCTGCTGCGAGGGCTTCAAACATGGTATTGGCGATACCTGCGTGCGAGCGCATGCCAACCCCGACAATTGAGATTTTAGTGATTCTATCATCACCATTGACTTCTCTTGCACCAAGTTTATCGGCTGTTGATTGCATGATGACCATGGCGTTTTGATAATCGTTGCGGTGAACAGTGAAGGTGAAATCGGTGGTACCATCATGTCCCGTATTTTGGATGATCATATCAACTTCGATATTTTGTTTGGCGATAGGTCCTAAGATTTGTGATGCGATACCTGGACTGTCTGGTACACCGAGTATAGTCAGTTTTGCTTCGTCACGGTTAAAGGCAATGCCTGATATTAGGGCTTGTTCCATCTCAGTTTCCTCGGATGTGATCAGTGTGCCACCGCCATCTTTAAATGACGATAGGACACGTAGTGGGACATTATATTTGCTGGCAAATTCGACGCTGCGAATTTGTAATATTTTGGCTCCTAAGCTGGCCATTTCTAACATTTCTTCGAAAGTGAGCTTATCTAGACGACGGGCTTCTGGGACGACACGTGGGTCAGTGGTATAGACGCCATCGACATCAGTATAAATTTGGCATTCATCGGCTTTGATAGCGGCAGCTAGGGCAACAGCAGTGGTATCTGAACCACCACGCCCTAACGTTGTGATATTGCCAAACTCATCACAGCCTTGGAAACCGGCAACAACAACAATATGGCCTTTGGCTAAGTCAGCTTGGATCTTATTGTCATCAATTTCCATGATGCGTGCTTTATTATGGGTTGTGTTGGTGAGGATGCGGACTTGGCTACCCGTATAGGAGTTAGCACGAACACCTTGTTGTTCTAAGGCCATACAAAGTAGGGCGATAGTAACTTGCTCACCTGTCGACAAAAGGACATCTAACTCGCGGCCATGCGGATTGTCATTGAGTTCATTGGCAAGGCCGACCAGTCTATTCGTTTCTCCACTCATAGCGGAAACGACGACGACGAGATCGTGGCCTTGTTGTTGGAATTGAATTAACTTTTTGGCGACTGCTTGAATACGCTCGACTGTACCAACAGAAGTACCCCCGAATTTTTGTACTATTAATGCCATGTTAATTTTCCAACTGTGTGCTAATCCAGTTGTAAACTGAATTGAGTGCGCTTTCTAACTGATCGGGTTGGTTACCGCCACCTTGTGCCATATCTGGGCGACCGCCACCTTTACCGCCAACTTGGCTGGCAACATGAGATACCAAATCACCAGCCTTTAGTTTATCGGTAGCATCTTTGGTGACCCCCGCAATTAAAGTGATTTTATCGCCATCAACGGATGATAAAACAATGGCTGCTGGGGCGAGTTTGTTTTTTAGTTGATCGACAGTGTCACGTAAGCTTTTAATATCAGCACCTTCAAGTTGCGAGGCTAAGATGTTGATACCTGCAATGTTGGTTGCAGAGCTGGCTAAGTCATTACCGGCACTACTTGTCAACTTTCTCTTAAGTGCATCAAGCTCTTTTTCTAATTGTCGATTACGTTGAACGAGTTGTTCGGTTTTTTCTTCAATATTATCGTGTTTTGCCTTGATGGCATTGGCAACAGTTTGTAGACGGTGTTGGTTTGATTCGACAAGGTCTAAAGCTGATTCACCAGTTACCGCTTCAATGCGGCGTACGCCTGATGCAATGCCTGCCTCAGAGGTGATTTTTAACAGGCCGATATCACCGGTACGATTGACATGGGTACCGCCACATAATTCGACAGAGAAATCACCCATGCTTAAGACGCGGACTTTGGCATCATATTTTTCGCCGAATAAGGCTATTGCACCAGATGATTTGGCTTGCTCTAAATCCATCAATTCAGTTTCTACATCATGGTTGAGACGAATTTGTTGGTTGACTATGCGTTCTATGGTATGTAGCTGCTGTTCCGTGACTGGTTCAAAATGAGAGAAATCAAAACGCAAACGTTGTGCATTGACCAAAGACCCTTTTTGGGAAACATGATCACCTAATACCTGTTGTAATGCTGCATGGAGCAAATGAGTCGCAGAATGATTTAAGGCTGTGGTAGTACGGTTAGTTTTATCAATCTGGGTGGTAACCGTATCGCCAATTTGTAAGCTACCATTTTCGAGCTGGCCAATATGGGCAAAAGCTTTGCCTTGCTTATGGGTGTCTGTGACATTGAAACTAGCGTTATTGGAGGTGATTTGGCCGATATCACCGGCTTGACCACCGGATTCAGCATAAAAAGCCGATTGCTTAAGTACGACAACGCCATGTTGACCTGCTTGGAGTTGTTCAACTTGTAGGTTATTCACTAAGATATGGCTAATTTTACTGGTGTTGTGAAGCTGCCCATAGCCGCAGAATTCTGTTTCACAATCAATGGTTACTTGTTGTGATAGACCACCTGAGAATTGGTTGGCTGAACGTGCTCTTGTCCGTTGCGCTTCCATTTGTCGCTGGAAACCAGCAATATCGATGGTCAAGTGGCGCTCGCGAGCTATATCAGCTGTTAAGTCGATAGGGAAACCATAAGTGTCATAAAGCAGGAATACTGTCTCTCCGGGGAGTTCTTTATCGGACATGCTAGCGATAACTTGGTCTAGAATTTTAAGGCCATTTTCTAAGGTATCAGCAAAACGGGCTTCTTCTTGTTTTAAAGAACGTTCGACATTGGCTTGTGTTTTAGCGAGTTCTGGGAAGGCTTCCCCCATTTCTTCTATCAGCGGTTTAACAAGCTTATAAAAGAAGGCATCTTTAAGGCCGAGTTTGTGGCCATGCCTGATTGCCCGACGGATAATACGGCGTAAAACATAGCCACGTCCTTCATTAGACGGTTGTATACCATCCGTGATCATAAAGGCACATGGGCGGATGTGATCTGCTACCACGCGTAATGAGGTGTGTGTTGGGTCTTGTGTGCCAGAAAGGTCTTGGATTGACTTAATGAGATGTTGGAATAAATCAATATCATAGTTGTTATGAACATCTTGTAATATCGCGGTAAGACGTTCAAGACCCATGCCGGTATCAACAGAGGGTCTTGGCAGTGGCGATAAAGTGCCGTCAGCAGCACGCTCATATTGCATGAAAACGAGATTCCAGATCTCAATATAGCGATCACCGTCTTCTTCGGGGGTGCCTGGTGGGCCACCAGCGATATCAGGACCGTGGTCGTAAAAGATTTCAGAGCAGGGTCCACATGGGCCAGTGTCACCCATGGACCAGAAATTATCTTTAGCTCCGATACGAGAAACGCGGCTTGGGTCTACGCCCATTTCATCTATCCAAATAGTGGCTGCTTCGTCATCATCCTCAAAGACAGTGACCCATAGTTTGTCGGCGGGTAAAGCCAATTCGACTGTTAGGAATTCCCAAGCATATTGAATCGCTTCACGTTTGAAGTAATCGCCAAAGCTAAAGTTACCTAACATTTCGAAAAAAGTGTGGTGGCGGGCTGTGTAGCCGACATTTTCGAGATCATTATGTTTACCACCGGCGCGAACACAACGTTGTGATGTGGCTGCACGGGAATAACTGCGTGTTTCTTGACCTAGGAATAGTTCTTTAAATTGGACCATACCGGCATTGGTGAAGAGCAGGCTGGGATCATTAGCGGGCACTAATGGACTACTGGCGACAATGTCATGGCCTTTTTGTTGGAAAAAATCCAGGAAGCGCTGTCTGATATCTGCTGAGCTACTTTTCATGTTAATTAACTATTCAAAACTTTCATTGATTTGTTCCTGTGTGAAGCCGCGATATTGCAAAAACCGCTGTTGCTTTGTTCGGTCTTCAAGGTCATCTGGCACCAGTGCTCCAAAACGTTTATTACGTACGGTTACTGTTAATTCAAACCAATCTATCTCGGCTTGTTTTAATGCGGTGTTAATCGTGTCGCCATCGACACCGCGCTCTTTTAGTTCTAATTTAATTTTCTGACTACCGAAACCACGTTGTGAACGATAGCGAAGGTAGTTCTCTGCAAACCGGGCATCACTTTGGATGTCAGCTTTAGTGAGTTTATCGATGGTCTCATTGATATCATCGAGTTCAAACTCTGCTTTGCGTAATTTGCTTCTTAATTCGGCCTGACTGTGTTCACGACGCGAGAGTAAATTCACTGCCCGCGCTGTGATCGATTGTGCTGTCACGCCTCTACGTCGTCCCCAACTTCTGTTTTTGCAACAGTGGCATTCTTATCGGGCATCATAATGGCGCGAATTTTGGCATTGATTTCATTTGCCATTTCAGGGTTTTCTTTGAGGTAAGTACGAACATTGTCTTTACCTTGACCAATGCGCGTGCCGTTGTAACTATACCAAGCGCCTGATTTCTCGACGAGATCATGCTGGACACCGAGATCAATCAGCTCACCTTCTAATGAAATGCCCTCGCCATATAAAATGTCGAATGTAACTTGTTTGAATGGGGGAGCGACTTTGTTTTTGACCACTTTTACGCGGGTTTCATTACCTAATATTTCGTCACCTTTCTTAATAGCACCAGTACGGCGAATATCAAGACGAACAGAGGCGTAGAATTTAAGTGCATTACCACCAGTGGTTGTTTCTGGGTTACCAAACATGACACCAATTTTCATTCGAATTTGGTTGATGAAGATAACTAAGGTATTTGAGCGTTTGATATTGGCCGTTAGTTTACGTAAGGCTTGTGACATTAGACGAGCTTGAAGTCCCATGTGGCTATCACCCATGTCACCTTCGATTTCTGCTTTCGGTGTTAGGGCGGCAACGGAGTCAATGACGACTAAATCGACAGCATTAGATCTCACTAACATATCGGTGATTTCTAACGCTTGCTCACCGGTGTCGGGTTGAGAGACGAGAAGGTCATCTATATTGACACCTAATTTTTCAGCATAAAGTGGATCAAGCGCATGTTCTGCATCAACGAAGGCTGCTGTGCCGCCTGCTTTTTGCATTTCAGCGATGGCGTGTAATGTGAGTGTTGTTTTACCTGACGATTCTGGACCGTAGATTTCTACGACACGGCCACGGGGAAGGCCGCCTATTCCTAAAGCGACATCAAGGCCGATTGAACCTGTTGAGATAGCTTCAATATCACGGCTAGCGGCAGAACCACCTAGACGCATCACGGCGCCTTTACCAAATTGTTTTTCTATTTGGCTGAGTGCTGCACCTAATGCTTTTTTCTTGTTGTCATCCATCTATCAATCGCCTTATAAATTCGTCTGATGAGTAAACGCGTGATTATCCCATAGAATTCATTGCGTCTCTAGCGTTTTTGATTATTCCTTGTAAAGCGGTGATAAGCGCTTGACGGCGCACCATTTCGCGAGTGCCTTCAAAATGTTGTGTGATGCTTGTAGTCCTTTTATTTCTCATCGCGAAAGCAAAGCAGACAGTGCCAACGGGGTTACTTTGTGTGCCACCATCAGGCCCAGCTATTCCTGTGATCGCGATACTGACATTAGCGCGACTATGATTTAAAGCACCTTCTGCCATCGCAATAGCGGTGTTTTCGCTAACTGCACCAAATGTGACTAAGGTGTCATCGGGTACGTGAAGATCAGTGTGCTTTGCATCATTACTATAGGTGACAAACCCTCGCTCAAACCAAGCTGAACTTCCGGGCAAGTCGGTACAGCATTTGGCCAGCCAACCACCCGTGCAGGATTCCGCGGTGGCGAGGCAATGGTTATTTTCAATCATTAACTCAGCTAATTGCTGCGTTAATTGTTTAAGATGGTCATCAGATCCACTTTGCATGCGCTACACTATAGGAATGGTCAAAACACAAAATCATACGCCAATGATGCAGCAATATCTGCGTATCAAGGCTGAAAACCCAGGCTATTTACTGTTTTATCGTATGGGCGACTTTTATGAGTTGTTCTTTGATGATGCGCATCAAGCGGCAGAATTATTGGGTATTACATTAACAGCACGCGGTCGCAGCGATGGTTCTCCTATCCCAATGGCAGGTGTGCCTTATCATGCAGTTGATGGTTATTTAGCGAAATTAGTGAAGCTGGGTGTGTCTATTGCGATTTGTGAGCAGATTGGTGATCCGGTGACAAGTAAAAGACCGGTTGAACGTGAAGTGGTCAGAATCATCACGCCGGGGACATTAACCGAAGAAGCGTTATTAGAGAGTCGTAATGAAAATTTATTGGTAGCGTTATATCAAAACAAAGGGTGCTATGGTTTATCAACAGCAGAGTTAAGTAGCGGTCGCTTTACGGTCAGTGAATTAGCGTCATTAACTGAACTACAAGCTGAATTGGTTCGGTTAAATGCAGCTGAGATTTTACTTGATGAATCTGAAGTGGATAATCTCTCTGATTTTACTAAGACGTTACGCTTTTTGCCCCCTTGGCATTTTGATTTGGATTTAGCACGACGACGTTTATGTGAGCAATTCAAAACACAAGATTTGAAAGGTTTTGTCTGCGATGACTTAGATTTGGGTTTAATTGCTGCGGGGTGTTTATTAAACTACGCGCAAGAAACGCATCGTGCCGCTTTACCGCATTTGCGTGGTATTACGGTTGAACGGTTAAGCGATAGTATTCGAATTGATCCACAATCTCGACGAAATTTAGAGTTGGAATTAAATTTATCTGGGGGTAAAGAGAATACATTACTGTCGGTGTTAGATAAGACAGTGACGCCGATGGGTGCGCGACTATGTCGACGTTGGTTGTTAAAGCCATTACGTGACCAAGCGGTTTTAACCTTACGCCAACAATCGATTCAGCAGTTATTAACGTTACAGGGTATTGCGCCTTGTCAACAACACTTAAAACAGTTCGGTGATATTGAGCGCGCATTGACGCGGATTGCATTGCGCACGGCACGACCGCGTGATTTTATGCAGTTGAGGAATGCGTTGGCGTTGCTACCGGGACTACATTCAATATTCGCAGCCTTTGAAACGCAGCGGCTAGTCCAACTTGATCGTGAATTGGGGACCTTCACTGAGTTACTGGACTTATTGCAACGGGCATTGATTGATGAGCCACCGGTATTGATTCGTGATGGTGGTGTGATTGCAGCAGGTTATGACGAAGATTTAGATAAGTTACGTAATATTCGTGATGAAGCAACGGAGTATTTAACTGATTTAGAACACCGTGAGCGTGAACGGACAGGGGTAGCGACGCTCAAAGTCGGCTATAACCGCGTCCATGGTTATTATATTGAATTAAGTAAACACCAAACGACGATTCCTACCGATTACGTTCGGCGACAAACATTAAAAAATGCGGAACGTTATATCACGCCAGAATTAAAGTCTTTTGAAGAGCAAGTTTTGACCGCTAATGAGCGGGCTTTAGCTTTGGAAAAGGCGTTATATGAGGCGTTGTTCGATAAGGTCATGCCTGATTTGGCCGTGTTGCAGGTATCGGCACATGCTCTGGCGGAAATAGATGTGTTAGTCAACCTGGCTGAACGAGCAGAGACGTTAAATTATGTTGCGCCCAGCTTTTCTGATGAGGCTGGCATTGCTATTGATCAAGGGCGTCACCCTGTTGTAGAAGCGTCGACGGAGCAACACTTTTGCCCGAATGATTTGAACTTCTCGCAGCAGGCCAGATTATTATTGATTACCGGCCCGAATATGGGGGGTAAATCGACCTATATGCGGCAAGCGGCATTGATTGTGTTGTTAGCGCATATAGGTAGTTTTGTGCCGGCCAAGAAAGCGGTCATAGGGCCAGTTGAACAAATATTTACACGTATTGGTGCATCAGATGATTTGGCGTCAGGTCGTTCTACTTTTATGGTAGAAATGAGTGAAGCGGCGAACATTTTGAATAATGCCTCACAGCATAGCTTGGTACTTATGGACGAAATTGGGCGGGGTACCAGTACGTTTGATGGTTTGTCGTTAGCTTGGGCGTGTGCTGAGAAACTGGTGCGGGACATTGGCGCTTATACCTTATTTGCAACGCATTATTTTGAGTTGACGCAGATTCCTGTCACTTATGACAAAGCAGAAAATGTGCATTTAGATGCGATTGAACATGGCGATAAGATTGTGTTTTTACATCAATTAAAATCGGGTCCAGCTAATCAAAGTTATGGTTTGCAAGTCGCGCAGTTGGCCGGTGTGCCTCAGGATGTGATTAAAGCGGCTAAAGTGAAATTGATAGAGTTAGAGGCGACGCGTCAACAAACAGCCGGTCTAGTTGAAGCTGCACAGGCAGATTTATTCAGCGCTGTGGTTGAACCCTCAGAGCTAGAACAAACATTAGCAGAGATTGATCCTAATGATTTGACGCCTAAGCAGGCATTAGATGTGCTGTATCAATTACAGATGTTATTGAAAAAGTAATACCCCTTTAATTTGCAATACAGCCTTTGATTATCTGATGTAGTTTGTCCTTGCCGATCTGGTTCATTAAGGTGATATTGTATATGGGGATTTGTTCAGGATTAGGATAAGTTGCAATGGCTTTTTCTACACTGGCTTCTCTTAACAGATGTATTAGGGGATAGGGTGAGCGATTGGTGTAGTTCTCAGGGTCATCCTGCTGAGTATTGGCAAATTGATAATCGGGATGAAAACTGGCGATTTGAATAATACCTTCATAGCCTTTCTCTAAAAGCAGTTGTTCAGCTAAATCCAGGAAATCATTGTAATCTTCAAAATGTTGCAAGATATGGGGGTGAATAATCAGAGTAGTTTCGATTTCTGGGGTATTCACTAACTGGGTTAGTGCCTGTTCAAGGGTATCTAGTAAGGTGGTGATTTTGTCACTATGGCAGACCTGATAGTGAATGCGGTTTTTGATGAACTCTCGTTTGGCAAAAGGGCAGAGGTTGAGACCAATCACGATCTGTTCTAGCCAGTTTTGAGTGAAGAGAATGAAGGGCTGGTCTTGCTGTGTTTGGTTTGTCACTATGCGCTCACAATAGACATATCAATGGTGATACTACCGCTATTTAAGATGGTGGCTCTGATACCTGCTTTTTTTGTGAACGCGTTGATGACTTGTTGTTGCGTCACTGAGCCACTGGCGAGGCTTTTACTAAGAGAATGACAGGGCTCACAGAGTTCGATGCCAATGAGTTTGACTTGCCCGATATGAAACTCTTTATCAATCAGTTGATTGAGCCTAATGCCTTTAGTGATGATGTTACGTCGGGTATTTTGAGGGGCAATATTTTGTTGGTATTGTTCGTTGAAACTATCGATATTTTCACTTTCTATTAAGGTAATGTTTTGACCATGCCACCGGTGTTGATCAAAATTCCGATCGCCGACAATTCCTTTGTGCGCGATGACGTCTATTTGGTCGACAGATTGCGGTATATCAAGAGGTTTAGCGGCAATAAAAATCGCTTGAATCATGTTAAGAGGTGTTGTAACCAGTTCGAGATGTCTTCAATTTCTTGGTAGTGAACCTCATGGCCCATAGGATAGACCGTGTACTCAGGCGTGTAGTTTTGTTTTATTAATTCTGACTCAGCCAATTTCGCCAAAGGTTCAGTGACGATGTCATCATGACTACCTTGGAATATGTGGATGGGGATAGCTTGATTTGCTGTATGCGGTTCAATCGTTTTATAGGTGGCGAAGTAGCTGGATAAAGACATGAGTCCTGCGAGGGGTTTGTCAAAGGTTAAGCCGGCTTCAAATATGACAGCGCCACCTTGGGAAAAGCCTGCGAGGACAATTTTATTGCTTGGGATACCGTGGGCTATTTCTCGTTCAATGAGTGCTTTGATTGCTTGAGATGATGCCATGATTTGTGGCGTGTCAATTTCTCTTTCCATGTCCAGAGCATAGATGTTATACCAGGCAGGCATAACAGCACCATTATTAATGGTGACGGGCATTGAGGGTGCGTGAGGAAAGATAAAACGAATACCAAGCTCTGTCGGTAAATTGAGTCGCGGGATGAGAGGGACGAAATCATGGCCGTTGGCGCCTAGGCCGTGTAGCCAAATGACAGCTGCACTAATATCGTTTGATGTTTCCACCATTTCACAAGGTAAATAAGTCATGGGTGTATTTTAGATTTAGATTCTAAATCTGGACAGACAGAGACAGTGTTTCTGCCTTTATTTTTTGATTGGTAGAGTGCTTCATCAGCTTGTGCGATGAGTTCTTTTATAGAAACTTGGTTATTCAAGGCAGTGATACCTATGCTGTTGGTGAGAGGTTTATCTGGTTGATACGGGTGTTGCAGCATTTTAATTTTACTGCGAAGCCATTCAGCTAAATAATGCGCTAAGGTCTGCTCTAACTGGCCAGTGTTGTAATAGACATTGAACATAGAGTTGAGGGGGGCATTACGGATGGTTTTATCTTCAAGGTTGTTACTATTTTCATAGGTTTTGTCTAGAAGTTCTATAGCTTGCTCGTATTGCCCTAGTTGAATGTGACTATCGGCCCGTTTGATGAGTCTTTGTAAAACCGCATTGGTAGTTGTGGTTTCTATTGTGGCCATTTGTTGGGCATGGCCGGTACTGCTGAAGCTGAGTAGCATGAGGACACAAATAAGGGCAAGACAATCAATCGAGTGAGCATGTCGCTTTTTGGACTCCTGTCGGGCAAATTCGGTTTGGAAAAATAATGCTCATTAGTTTGCTATAAAGCGCTGATATTTAATGTGTTCTAGTCCTCAATTACGTAATTAGGCGCGGCTTTGAAGGCGGTTAAATTCAGTGCGGGTGGTGGCATTTGAATGTGAAAACCTTGGGCTTGTAAATTTTTTATGATGTTGTTGACGTCTTCACGGGCGAGCGGCTTATCAGTGGATAAGGTGACTTCCATTACGAAGAGGGGTTCTTTGCCCAATGAATCGTAGAGTGCTTGTGGCACTTTTGAAAAATCATCTTTGTCAGTGATATAGAGATAAAGCCCTTCTTTATAGCTGCTTTTGTATATGTACGTATTCATATTTCGTCTGCTATTGAGATAGGGGGATGGTAAATAAGTTGGACAGCTGTGCCATCAGGATCATAACAATAGAAGCTTCGAGCACCATCTCGGTGTGTTCTTGGTGGCTGACGGATATCGATTTGGTGCTGGTTAAGGAAAAAATACCAATTGTCGACGTGCTCTGGTGTCCGAATGATAAAGCCAATATGGTCAAGCTTTTGTTTTGTGAGATCGATTTGTTCATTCCTGCGGTGTAGTGCCAGATTATCGTTTCCGGAGGTTAAATAGAGATTATTAGTGTCGGGTCGCCACTCGACTTCCATGCCCAGTAATTCGGTATAAAAGTGCTCACAGGCCTCAAAGTTTTTGACGAACAGGGCAATGTGTTTCATTCCCTGAGTTGGACTTGGTCTTTTTACTTCCTTGGTCATGATATTTGGTTGTTCTCAGTATCGGTGTTGATGATGGCATAACCGTGGGTAATTCTTGCTGCTTTGCCAAGCATTAATGAGGCTGAACAATATTTTTCTGCGGATAATTCTACCGCACGTTTCACTTGACTTTCCTTGATGTTGTCGCCGGTTATAATGAGTTGAACATGAATATGGGTGAAAACCTTAGGTATTTTTTCACTGCGTACGGCAGAAATTTCAACGACACAGTCATCAATATTTTGCCGTGACTTTTTTAACATTTCGACAACATCGAAACTGGTACAGCCACCTAATCCCAGGAGCAGCAGTTCCATAGGCCGCATTCCGGTGCCATGACCACCGCGTTCTTCAGGGCCATCCATGATGAGGCTGTGGCCAGTGCCAGACTCACCAATGAATTGTACATCTTCTATCCATTTCACTCTTGCTTTCACTTGTTTATAACCTATAGTTGATAAAATTTAGTTTAATTTTGTCATATTTATACTCGCACAGTTTATAATGCTTCGTAATGGATGACATTATTTAGTTTTTCTATGTATGGATAATCTGAAGAGGATGGTGAAACAAGTGGACTATACAAAATACAAACAAATAGAAGAAGATTTAGCTGACTTTTTTCGTGTCTGCCATAGTAAACACTATACGGCCAAGTCAATATTAATTCGCCCTGGTGATTCTGCTAATACGCTTTATTATCTTCGTGAGGGTTCGGTCACGATTGTGATGGAAAATGAAGATGGTGAAGAATTGATCGTTGCTCATTTGAATCAAGGTGATTTTATCGGTGAGATAGGTCTGTTTTCAGAAACAGTAGATCGTACCGTGACGGTTCGTGCTAAAACAGATTGCCGAACAGAAGAAATTACTTATCGACAAGTTCAAACATTATCGAATACGACTTTGAAAGACTGTTACCCAAATCTTCTAACCTTGTTGGCTGAAAATATGGCGAAACGCTTGTTGTCTACAACACGAAAAGCCAGTGAGCTAGTATTCTTAGATGTGACCGGTAGGGTTGCTGCAGCATTAAAAGAATTGTCTGCTCAGCCTGATGCACTGAAACACGAAGAAGGCACACAAATTAAAGCAACACGCCAAGAAATTAGCCGTATGGTTGGTTGTTCTCGTGAAATGGCGGGTCGTGTATTACGAACTCTGCAAGAGCAAGGTTTGATCTGGGCACGTGGTAAAACGATGATTATTTACGATGAAGAACATCGTAAACCTAGTATTGTAGCTGGAAGCTAGCTAAATAATGTTCTGAGCTGATGTCCTGGATCATCAGCTCGCATAAACGCTTCACCGATTAAAAAGCCGTTGACATTATTATCGCGCATCAAGTCCACATCAGCTGGCGTATGAATTCCACTTTCTGTAATGACCGTATGACTTTCTGGTATATGGTTTAACAATTCCAATGTTGTTTCTAAGCTTGTCTCAAACGTACTGAGGTTTCGGTTATTAATGCCGATGAGCGGTAGGTTTAATAATAGGGCACGTTCCAACTCGACTGCATCATGAACTTCTACTAATACGTCCATATCAAGGTTTAATGCTAAGTCGCTGAGGTCATTAAGCTGTTGATCATTTAATGCTGATACGATTAATAAAATACAATCTGCATTGATAGCCCGTGCTTCATAAACTTGATAGGGATCGATAATAAAGTCTTTGCGTATGACAGGGAGTGATGTGGCTGATCGCGCTTGTTCTAAATAAGCTTCATTGCCCTGGAAAAAATCTTTATCAGTTAGGATAGATAAGCAGGCTGCACCATGTTGCTCATATGATTTTGCAATCTCGGCTGGAAAAAAAGGATCTCTTAATAAACCTTTGCTGGGAGAGGCTTTCTTTATTTCAGCAATGACAGCGGCTTTTCCGGTATTAATCTTTGCTTCAATGGCGGTTACAAAGCCTCGAGGCGTATCGGCATTTTCGGCACGGGCCATCATTTGTTGTAATGAGACAGTTTGACTGCGTTGCGTAATTTCTCGCTGTTTGCGATCTAATATTTTTTTTAGGATATCAGGTGTGTCGGCCATTATTTGTCTTTAATTATTTGATTTGTATGGGCTTAAGTATTGCTACAGGTAATAAGGTCTTGTAGTTTTTTCTTGGCTTGACCATCGTCTATCACAGTTTGTGCTCGTTGAATGCCATCGGCTAGGCTTGGGGCTAGATCTGCAGCATAGATAGCAGCACCTGCATTTAGGACAACAATATCGCGTGCTGGCCCGGTTTCGCCCTCAAAAACAGCATTAATAATAGATAAGCTTTCTTGGGCATTATTAATGGCCAGTGCAGTGACGGACGTGCGTTGTAAGCCAAATTGTTCTGGTTCAATATCGTAACAGCTTATTTTATCCTCTTTGAGTTCAGCAATATAAGAGCTTGAGCCAATACTGATCTCATCTAAACCATCTTCGGCGTGCACGACAAGAACGTGCTTACTACCGAGTGCTTTGAGTACGTTCGCCATCGGTTCGACCCATTTCTTATCGAACACCCCCAAGACTTGGTGACGTGCTTTGGCTGGGTTGGTGAGCGGGCCTAATAAGTTGAAAATAGTTTTAATACCCATTTCACGGCGTGGGGTAATGGTATGTTTCATCGCCCCATGATGTTTTTGGGCGAACATAAAACCAACACCAATGCTTTCGATACAGTGTTTGACTTGTTCCGGGCAAATATCTAGATTCACACCGGCGGCTTCAAGGACATCAGCACTGCCTGAGCTGCTGCTGATTGAGCGGTTGCCGTGTTTAGCGACTTGGCCACCCGCTGCGGCGACGACAAAGGCGGCGGCTGTTGAAACATTAAAGGTGCTGGCACCATCTCCACCTGTACCACAGGTGTCGACAAGGGTCTGTGCTGCGATTTGCACGGGTGTGGCTAATGAACGCATGACACTGGCTGCCGAGGCGATTTCTATTACCGTTTCTCCTTTAATTTGTAGCGCGACTAAAAAGCCGGCGATTTGGACTGGCGTGGCCTCGCCTGTCATGATTTGTTGCATGACATCTGTCATTTGATCTTTGTCGAGGTCTTGTTGTTCTATTAAGACTTTAAGGGCTTGTTGAATATCCATAATAGGCTCGTTTAGCGGTCAAGAAAATTCTTGAGTAAGGCGTGACCCTGTTCAGTTAGGATGGACTCGGGGTGAAACTGTACGCCTTCGATTGGCAATGTTTTATGTTGTACGCCCATAATTTCATCGATGCTACCATCCTCATTTTGTGTCCATGCTGTGACTTCAAAACAGTCTGGTAAGGTGACTTTATTAATGACTAACGAATGATAACGTGTTGCATTAAAAGGGTTGTTTAACCCACTAAATATATTGTTATTATTGTGGAATATTGGTGAAGTCTTTCCATGCATTATTTCGTTGGCATGAATGATATGGCCACCAAAGGCTTGGCCGATAGATTGATGGCCTAGACATACACCTAAGATGGGTTTTTTACCTGCAAAGTGTCGAATCACGTCAAGTGATATACCTGCTTCATTAGGTGTACATGGGCCAGGAGAAATGACGATTTTATCTGGATTCAGGATTTCGATATCAGCAATGGATATTTTATCATTACGATGCACTTGTACATCAGCGCCTAGTTCACCAAAGTATTGTACTAAGTTGTATGTGAAGGAATCGTAATTATCTATCATCAATAACATTGCGTGATGCCACTCTATTTATGTTGGTGTTGATTGAGATCAAGGCCAGCTTCTGCCATCGATACAGCACGGAATACAGCACGTGCTTTGTTCATGGTTTCTTGCCATTCCAATTCTGGGACAGAGTCGTAGACAATCCCTGCACCGGCTTGGATATGGAGTGTATTATCTTTGATAACGGCAGTCCGGATTGCAATGGCGGTGTCCATGTTGCCAGACCATGATAAGTACCCGACAGCGCCGGCATAAACACCACGTTTGATGGGTTCTAATTCATCAATAATCTCCATTGCTCTAACTTTGGCTGCACCACTGACTGTGCCAGCAGGGAAGGTGGCTCGCAATGCATCAATACAGGTAATATCAGGCATGACTTTTCCGATGACATTAGACACAATATGCATGACGTGGGAATAACGTTCAATGACCATTTTGGCAGTGAGCTTTACTGTTCCTATTTGACTAACACGGCTAGCATCGTTTCGACCTAGATCGATGAGCATTAAGTGCTCTGCCAGTTCTTTGGGATCAGCTAAAAGCTCTTGTTCTAAGGCTTTGTCTTCTTCAACTGCTTTACCGCGAGGCCGCGTGCCTGCAATTGGGCGGACCGTAACCTCATCTTCTTCCATCCGAACGAGGATCTCAGGTGATGAGCCAACAATATGGAAGTCATCTAAATTGAGGTAGTACATATAAGGTGATGGGTTTAGGGTTCTTAATGAACGGTATAAATCTATGGCTTTTGCAGAAAAGGGGACGGAAAGTCGTTGTGACAGGACGACTTGCATGATGTCACCATCAGTAATGTATTGTTTGGCCTTTTTAACAGCATCAATAAAGCCATCATGGGTAAACCCAGAGACGAAATCGGCTTCGTCAACAATATTGCTGATGTGTTGTGAGTTGATATTGGGTGTCGCCGTTCGCAGTCGTTTGGTTAGAGTGTCTAATTCTTGTTGTGCCGCTTGATAGGCATTGTCAGACTTTGGATCAGCATGAACAATTAGAAATAGACGCCCAGAGAGGTTGTCAAAGACGATTAAATCATTTGAAACCATTAATAGGATATCTGGACAGTCTAAAGGATCTCGGCTTGGACACTTACCGAGACGGGGTTCTATATAACGTACAGTATCATAACCAAAATAACCGACAAGGCCGCCATTAAATCGAGGTAAGTTGGATAGGTCAGGGACTTTGTATTGGTTTTTGTAGTTTTCTATCCATGATAAGGGATCATCGCTCGTTGTCTGATCAATGATTTCACCATGATGAACGGTGGTGATGTATTGGCCTGACACTTTAATGACGGTGTCGCAAGGTAGGCCAATGATTGAATAGCGACCCCATTTTTCTCCGCCGTGAACCGATTCGAATAAGTAAGAATAGGGTGCATCTGCCAGTTTTAGATAGGTGCTCAGTGGCGTATCAAGATCTGCAAGAATTTCTCTGGCAACAGGAATACGGTTGTAACCTTGCTGGATATATCGATCAAATTCAGCTGGTGTCATCATAAGTCTTTAAAATAAATCCGCTAATTCGGCAAAGCTATCAATCACGCTGTCAGGGTTTGCTGACCGAATATCAACACCATGATTGTAACCATTGCTCATACAGACAATATCGAAGCTAGGGACAGGGGCGGCTTTCACATCACTGATTGAGTCTCCTTGCATCATGGTGTCTTCAACCGCGACATTAAAAATTCGGCACCGTGTAGTAGTGGTGCAGGAACAGGTCTTTTAACAGGCAGCGCATTGCCACTAATGACAATTTCAAATTGGTTTGAAATACCTAATTTTTCTAAATTAGGTAAGGTGGATTGCTCGTCTTTGTTGGTGCAGTAACATAAGAGAATCCCTTGGCTTTTTAACCAAGTTAAGCCTTCTTTTAACGCAGGATAAAGCTGACTGAAGCTGCAAGGGATTGTTGCATAAAAGTTCATAAAAATAGGGTTAGCTTTGGCAGAGAGTTCCTCTGAAGGCATACCATCCAGCTCATCAACTAGAGCACATTCTATTATAGGTGGCACACCATTACCTAGCCAGTTACGGGCTTTGTCTTGGCCACGGAGTGGCATACCCAAAGCTAGCATCGTTTGATCGACGCACCAAGTCAAATCAGGCACGCTATCAAGGTCAATCGGGATCATTTTTGGTTTGGTTAAAGCCATTTATTTAAACTATTCCGTTTAAATTTTCGCTTGTGCTAGTTCAGCGCGTAACGCTGCAATGATCGTCTGGTAATCATTGGCATCACTTGCTTGTGCTGCATTAAATACCGCTGAGCCAGCAACAAAAGTACGTGCACCGGCTTCTGCGATTCCACGAATATTTTTCACATTGACGCCGCCATCGATTTCTAAATCAATGTCGTAGCCACTTTCGTCAATCATTTTGCGTGCTTGACGAAGTCTATCTAGGGTATGTGGAATGAAAGATTGACCGCCGAATCCTGGGTTAACCGACATCAGTAAGATGCGATCTACTTTATCCATGACATGTTCAGCTAAAGATAATGGTGTTGCTGGGTTGAAAACGAGACCTGTTTTGCAGCCTTCGTTCTTAACAAGCTGTAAGCTACGGTCTATATGGTCAGATGCTTCAGGGTGAAATGTGATGAAGCTGGCGCCAGCTTTAGCAAAATCAGGGATAATGCGATCGACGGGTTTGACCATGAGATGGACATCAATTTCTGCTGTCACGCCGTGTTTGCGTAATGCTTCACAGACTAGTGGACCAATAGTGAGGTTTGGGACATAGTGGTTGTCCATGACGTCGAAGTGAACAATGTCAGCACCTGATGCAAGGACGTTATCGACTTCTTGGCCTAAGCGTGCGAAGTCTGCAGATAGGATGGACGGAGCAATTTGGAAGTCAGCCATAATGATACTCTCTCTAAAAAATTATATTAATAGGTCTTGTTGTCAGAACAGTTTATTTTACCGTAGTTAGTGGGTTTTTTCAGCTTTTGTAAAATGGCTGAGCTGATTATACTGCCCACTGTATTCAATCTAGTTTAGATCGAGAGAAGTGTATTTTGAGACGGATTTATTTTGTTTTCCTTTATTGTTTAATGAGTTGGTCTGCTTTTGCGGCTGATGAACTGTCTGATATGGATGATGGGGCACTACTTGAAGAAGGTGCTGGGAGTATGGATAACTCCGCTGAGGCAGATTCAAAAGTGAGTATGATGCGCCAAATTACGCCGGTGATGGGCTATCAAGCTTTGGCTGTGTCCGGGCAAAATATCGATGCAGCTTATTTAGAAGAAAGTGTGGGTGAACGACATGGTGCGGTCGTGTTTTTTCATGACCAAGGTGAGGATTTTGAAAGTAATGGGGTGATTACGCCGTTACGCCATGGCTTGGCAGAATATGGTTGGTCGACTCTAACATTGACATTTAATTTGCCATTTGAGTCTAATGTGATGTTGTCTGCTTCCTTGGAAAAGGATGTGATGCCAACCGAAGCTGGGGCGGGTAACAGTGCCGAAACAGACGCAACAGAAGATGCCAGTGGCGAAGTTAATGGTGAAGGGGCCGGTAATAAACCGATGAAGGCTGATTTGCCACCGGTACCTAATCTAGAGCGGGTAGAAGCAGCGTTGGCAATGTTGCAAGAGAAAGGTATTGAGCAGGTAATATTCCTAGGTCATGGCAAAGGGGCAGAAGTGTCCATTGGCCTATTAGATTCACAAACATTACCTATCCCTGTCGCCGGTTTGATTTTAGTGGGGCTGTCAGACATTGATGTCGACGATGACTTTAAAGATCTAGAAATCCCTGTGTTAGAAATTTTTGGGGGACACGACCTGCCGGGTGTTGCTATGGCGATCAAACAACGTAAAGCGATTATGAAGCGGGTTGCTAAGTCAAATTATGCGGTACGCCAAGTTTTAGGCGCGAACCATGTGTTTTATGGGTTAGAATCCATGTTATTGATAACGGTACGTTCTTGGTTGAAAGCGACGTTTGTTGAGTTAGGTGATGAGTAGATGCGGCAATACGAAGGTTTAGTTGTTCATCAATCTCAATCTGATGATGGTTTGATTGAGGTAGTAGATGATGGCGACATTCGTTCTTTACATTTTGGGACGTTTCCACGCCAAAGTTGTATGTCGCTGCAGGTGCCGCATACGCTAGAATTAACATATACCGAAGCGATGATGGCTGCATTGTTGCTTAACTCAAATCCAAAACGTGTTTTGGTTGTCGGCTTAGGGGGTGGTTCGTTGGTGAAGTATTTGCTACATCATTTTTCTACATGTCAGATTAATGTGGTGGAATATCGGCAAGATGTTGTTAAGGTGGCGCATGGCTATTTTCAAGTCCCTGAAGATGATGACCGATTAAATATTCATGTTGGTGACGGTTATTTATTCGTCCAAGAGCAGTTTTATAAGGATGAGCTCGGTTACGATATGTTGTTAGTCGATGCTTATGATCATATTGGTATGGCTGCGAGTGTGGGTATTCAGGCTTTTTTTGATGCTTGCGCAGGATTGCTTACTCTAAACGGGGTGATGAGTATTAATTTGTGGGGTACAAACCGGCCGATGTTTAAGCAATCGATGGCGCGTATTAATGAAAGTTTTGAAGGACGAAGTCTAATTTTGCCGGTTGAAGATAAAGGTAATGTGATTTGTTTAGCGACGAGGCAATTAGTTACGCAATCAAATCTGAAAAGATTGAAGAAGTCGGTCGATGATTTGGAAGTACAGTTTCAAGTTAATTTGCCAAAATCGTTATATGAATTAACACGGCGTAACCGACCGATATTCGGTAAGTTGTTTTTATAGTTTGTGGTTGAATTGGTAATGAAACACATCTTCTCTGTTTTTCTGATAGTTTTTTTGGCTTTGACGTCGATTCAAGTGTCGGCAAAAACAGATGATATTTCTTTGTTGTTATCGCGGTCGATGCATACCTTATATGTTATGAAAGGGACCTTTATTTTAAAAAGCTACAAGGTGTCTTTGGGCCGCGGGGGACGTGAAGGTAAATTACGTGGAGGCGATGGTCGGACCCCAATGGGTAAATATAAGATTATGCAGGTGCGTGATAGTGATCGCTTTCATTTATTTATGCAATTGAATTACCCTAGTATTAAAGATGCCAAGCAGGCCTATATCAACAAACTAATCACACGGGGCGAATACCGTTCTGTATTGGATGCTCATATACTTGGTCAATTGCCACCGCAAAATCTACCTTTAGGTGGTGCGATTGGGATTCATGGGATTGGTATTGAAAATCAAGAAAAGCTAAAAATTCATCAAAATATTGACTGGACTGAAGGGTGTATCGCCTTGCGAAATGCCGAGGTGGAAGAGTTAAGTCAATATGTCTCGATCGGAACCGAAATTCATATCATGGATTAAAGCGTTGATTCTTTAATTAGGTCAGTTTTAGCTTTGTTATAGAATAGCGGTTTTAAAATGATAATAACGACAAAGTTGAGCCTTTATGCACGCTGCACCTGATCTTTTTTCTTACCGACAACACTGGGCACACCGTTTTGGTGTGGCAACGCAATTGCCGATGTCACGCGAAGAAATGGACGATCTGGGTTGGGATAGTTGTGACATTATCTTAGTGTCAGGCGATGCCTATGTCGATCATCCGAGTTTTGGTATGGCGTTGATTGGCCGACTGCTAGAAGCACAAGGCTTCCGGGTGGGGATTATTTCTCAGCCTGATTGGATCAACACCGACGATTTTAAACAGCTGGGTGAGCCAAACCTGTTTTTTGGTGTTACAGGCGGCAATATGGATTCGATGGTCAATCGTTATACCTCGGATCGTCGTGTTCGCAGCAATGATGCCTATACAGCGAGTGGCGAGGGCGGCAAGCGGCCAGACCGGTGTGTGGTGCCTTATAGCCAACGCTGTCGTGAAGCCTATAAAGGTGTGCCGATTATTATTGGTGGCATTGAAGCGAGTCTACGGCGTATTGCCCATTATGATTATTGGTCAGAAAAAGTCCGGCGTAGTGTCATTATGGATTCAAAAGCTGATTTATTGGTTTATGGTAATGGCGAACGGCAAGTGGTTGAAATTGCCCATCGCCTGGCTAACAAAGAATCGGTGAAAGACTTAACGGATATTCGCGGTACAGCTTTTGTGATGAAGCATGGGAAGCGTGAAGGATGGTGGGAAAAGGATTCAACGAGTGTTGATACACCGGGTAAGTTAAACCCACCGATGGATCCTTATGAGATGAAAATAGCGGAGAGCTGTGAAGACTCAAAACAAGCTGAGGCTGAACGCGGGTCTGGCAAAAAAGATGACGGCGGACAAGTGATTAAAATTCATTTCAAGCGTGCTGAAATGAAAGACAAGTCACAGACTGTTGTTCGTTTGCCGCCTTATGGTGAAGTGAAAAGTGACAAAGTTTTGTATGCCCATACCTCTCGTATATTACATTTAGAAACCAACCCGGGTAATGCCTTGGCTTTGGTGCAACAACATGGTGAGCGTGATGTTTGGTTAAACCCACCGCCGATACCATTAACCACACCTGAAATGGATGGCGTCTTTGACCTATCCTATAGTCGTGTGCCCCATAAATCATACGGCGATCAAAATATTCCCGCTTATGAAATGATCCGGTTTTCGATCAATATTATGCGTGGTTGTTTTGGCGGCTGTACTTTCTGTTCGATTACCGAACATGAAGGCCGGATTATTCAAAACCGGTCAGAAGATTCGATCATTAAAGAAGTCGAAGCGATTCGAGATACCACGCCGGGTTTTACCGGTGTTATTTCTGACTTAGGTGGTCCAACAGCGAATATGTATCGTTTGGCCTGTAAAAGCGAAGTGATTGAAGCCAGTTGCCGCCGTTTATCGTGCGTTTACCCGAGTATTTGCAAAAATCTCAATACCGACCATACGCCATTGATTAACCTTTATCGTCGGGCGCGTGCTTTGCCTGGTATTAAGAAGATTTTAATTGCTTCGGGTTTGCGTTATGACTTGGCCGTGTTATCACCTGAGTATGTCAAAGAGTTAGTATCTTATCATGTAGGTGGTTACTTAAAAATTGCACCGGAACATACCGAAGAGGGCCCGCTAGATCAGATGATGAAACCGGGAATTGGCACGTATGATAAATTCAAAGCCATGTTCGAGAAGTATTCTAAGGCAGCCGGTAAAGAACAATATTTAATTCCATATTTTATCGCTGCCCACCCGGGTACAACGGATAAAGATATGATGAACTTAGCGCTCTGGCTTAAGAGTAATGACTTTAGAGCAGACCAAGTGCAAGCCTATCTGCCATCACCGATGTCAGCAGCTGCGGCAATGTATCATTCAGGTAAAGATACATTGAAAAAAGTAAAGCGTAACGGCGGTGATATTGTGGTGCCAAAAGGCATTAAAGTCCGTCGTTTGCACAAAGCTTTTTTGCGTTATCACGATCCTGAAAATTGGCCGATGTTACGTGAAGCCTTGGCCAAAATGGCCCGGGCTGATTTGATTGGTAATGGAAAAAAACACCTGATTCCAACTTGGCAGCCAGCAGGGACAGGCGGGCAAAGAGAAGGTCGTCGTGTCAGTGCTAAATCGGAGCAAGCGAAAGCGCAGAGGATTCGGACGCAGCATGTTCGGGGTGGGAAGTTGACTAGGCGTCGGCAGAGATAGTGAATAAATCAAGTTGGCTGACCTTTTTATTTTGTTCAACAATTTAATAATAGACTCATGAAATGTTTGGGGTTTCAAACATCTAATGAGGTTTTTAAACAAAACTTTGGGTTACTGCCCGCGTGGCACGACAAGGAACGATGCGATAGCGAGTAAGTCGTGCGAGCGGCCAGAAGGCGTTGGTCATGACATCCTAACTCCGTCAGTCGCTTGAGAGCCGATGCATGACGAGGAGGTCTGGTGATCATAGTTGTCGTCGAACGGGGTGGAATTAAACCAGGGATTGATTAACTCTTTATCGAGTACGACGACACGCTGGTTTGACGCATGGCGGTGAAGTATTCTTCTTGTTTTTGGTTGCTTTCTGCTTTGACTGCTAGATCGAATAGGGCATCATCTAGCCCATCGAAAAAAGCGAAGCTTTTAGGTAATCCAGTTAATAAGGTCGCACGACACACTTTGATCTCTTGTTGTGCTGTCGTCGACAATGCGGTGTTTTGGTTTGTGTGTTGACCGAAGAGGATTACTTTATCGTCTACTACCATATTTCTACCTGTATATTGCTATATCAATTGACTTATGTATGGGTAGATAATAATGATTTGCTATAGTTAAAAATTGTGATGAGATTCTCTCTTTTTGTAGACTTTGTGACGGAGTCGTCTACTAATGAGGTTTGGAATTTATTTTATGATTGACCATACGGGGCATAATGCGGAAAAAAATGTATCAAAGAAGTGGTTTACATTGGCTGACTATTTCACTTCATTGGGGAATAGCTACCTTAGTTTTTGTACTGTTTTTCTTGGGTGTTTGGATGGTTGGCTTGGATTACTATCATCCATGGTATTACCAAGGATCATGGTGGCATAAAGGGCTTGGTGTCGTGTTGTTTGCAGGGATGCTTTGTCAAAGCCTTTGGCAATTTTATCGTACTGCTCCGGTTTCATTGTTGAGGCGAGGAAGCTGCCAAGCACGTTTGTCAGTGATGATGCACTTGGCTTTATTGTCACTCACCTATTTATTGGTTTTGAGTGGTTATTTTATTGTTACTGGGCAAGGACAAGGCTTGGTTGTTTTTGATTTGTTTAGCATACCTGCTGTGGTAAAGCTTAATAATATGGTGATGCAATGGCTGGGTGAGTTTCATTGCTACGGTGCTTATTTATTAATGTTTTTAGTGAGTTTACATATTCTAGCGGCGCTAAAACATCATTTTGTTGATAAAAATTCGGTGGTAGATCAAATGCTAGGTAAAAGGAGTGATTGAAATGATTTTAAGTCGTTACTGTTTGTTGTTCTTATTGTTGTCACCGTTGATTGTGACAGCTGAGGAATATAAGTTTGATATTAAAGGAATGCATGCGTTTATTGATTTTCGTATTCAGCATTTAGGGTTTAGTTGGATGAGTGGCAGGTTTAACCGCTTTGACGGTGCCTTTAGTTATGATGAAACTAATCCTGAAGCATCTAAGGTATCGGTAACGATTGATACAGCCAGTGTTGATACTAACCATGCTGAACGCGATAAACATTTACGAAATGAAGTTTATTTGGATGTAAAACAGTTTCCAAAGGCGACTTTTGTCTCGACATCATTCAATGAAAATGCTGATGGTACGGCAGTCTTAATTGGGGACTTCACTCTTAGAGGACTAACAAAACCATTAGAAATTGCTGTCACACCCGTTGGCCATGGTGCTGATCCATGGTTTGGTTATCGACGTGGCTTTGTCGGTAAAACACAGTTCATACTATCTGATTATGATATTTCAATCAGCTTGTTAGGTGATGAATCTAATGTAATTTATGTTAGATTGTCTATTGAGGGTATTAGACAATAGTTTAAATAACTATCTCAGAATTTCTCGTTATAAAAATTGAAAAGCGTGTTTTACACTGATTAGCCTATAATAGCGGCTTATTCAATTTTAAGTTAAATGACGACAGCCAATTAATGAATATTCTTGCTTTAGACAGTTGTTCTGAAATGTGTTCGACCGCTTTGTTATACGGCGGAAAACGCTATGAGCAACGCGAATTAACACAGCGTGGCCATTCTGATTTGGTATTGGGCATGATGGATGGTCTATTTGAACAGTCTTCATCGTCAATTGCTGATGTCGATGTACTGGCGTTTGGTCGTGGACCAGGTTCGTTTACGGGTGTTCGTGTCGGAGTGAGTGTCGCTCAAGGTATCTCTTTTGCAAGAGATATCCCCGTTGTAGCGATTTCTTCTTTGGCAGCTGTGGCTCAAAAAGCAGCTAATGAAATCGGCGCTGAATATATTGCTGTGGCCATGGATGCTCGTATGGGGGAAATCTATTGCGCCCATTATCACTATGATGGTGCGAGGGTTAGTTTGTTGAATCAAGAGTGTGTCTGTGAGCCAGTAGCATTTATGCCTTTTTATCAAGGTGATTGTGTTGGTGTTGGGACGGCATGGCGTGTTTATGAGATCCAATTGCAAGCAAATTTTGGTGATTTAGTGATTCAGATAGAGGCTGATTATTATCCCGAAGCATGTAATGTGATCAAATTGGCTGAAAGTGAAATACTTGCTGGTAACTTAGTCAGTGCGGATCAGGCTTTGCCTGTTTATTTACGTGACAATGTGGCGAAGAAAAAGGCTGAGCAAGGTGGTTAAACGACGCGATGAACTTTATGCTTCGGCATTAGATGAAATCATTGATTTCCAGTTTGATGAACGCGTGGTGGCTGTTTTTCCCGATATGATTCAACGTTCTGTGCCGGGTTATAGTACGTTGATTTTGAATATTGGTCTTTTAGCCGGCCGTTATGCCCAAGTTAATAGCCATTGCTATGATCTAGGTTGTTCATTGGGTGCTGTCAGTTTGTCTATGCGACAAAGCATTAAGCAGTCTGGCTGCCATATTATTGCAGTCGATAACTCTCCTGACATGATTGAACGCGCACAGGCTTTATTGACGACAGATTTGGCAATATCTGATTCAATTATTCCAGTAGATTTACAGTGTGCTGATATCTCTGAAACGGTGATTGATAATGCTTCTGTTGTGGTGATGAATTTTACTTTGCAGTTTATCCCTCTAGACGAGCGGTTAACATTAATTGAGCGGGTTTTTGCTGGCTTGAAGCCGGGTGGAGTGTTGATTTTATCTGAGAAATTGACTTTTGATACACCAAAGCAGTCTGACTTCTTAATGGAGACACATCATGACTTTAAACGGGAAAATGGCTATAGCGATCTTGAAATTAGTCAGAAACGGTCGGCATTAGAGAATGTGTTGCTCCCTGAGACCTTGGCAAGCCATGAGGGTCGCTTGTCGGAGGCTGGTTTTGAGTTTAGTAGTGTTTGGTTTCAGTGCTTTAATTTTGCGTCGATGATTGCAATCAAATGAGTGAGTATGATCCGTTATATCCTCAGCTTGAGGCAATGGGCTTAGCAGATTGGTCTACGGCATTAAAGCCACTCGTTGAGAGCCGGCTATCAAGTGATGCTCATGGAAAAATGCCCGTTTGGCAAGCGGCCTTGGCTGCTTTACCTGAATTAAATATTGATGATATTGAGATAAACAGCTGTGTTCGTGCGGGCGAGGTAACGTCTATTTCTCAAGCAGAACGTGTTACGATGGTGGAACAGTTGCACCATTTTCATCCTTGGCGGAAAGGACCTTATCAGCTATTGGGGATTGAGTTAGATACTGAATGGCGCTCGGATTGGAAATGGGATCGGCTGTTACCCCATATTCAACCCTTGCATGGGCGAACCGTTTTAGATGTTGGTGGTGGTAATGGCTACCATGGTTGGCGGATGCTGGGCGCGGGTGCTAAGTTGGTAATTGGCATTGACCCGACACGGGTATTTGTGATGCAGTACTTGGTGATGCAGCGTTATATTCAGTCACAGCAACATTATGTGTTGCCGATAGGTATTGAAGAACTGCCTGAGAACTTGGAGTGTTTTGATACCGTATTTTCAATGGGGGTGTTGTATCATCGCCGGTCTCCTTTAGAACATTTATATGAGCTGCGTGCTTGTTTACGTCCAGGTGGTGAATTGGTCCTCGAAACGTTAGTCATTGATGGTGGCCTTGGAGAAGTACTCATGCCAGAAGAACGTTATGCCAAAATGCGTAATGTGTGGTTCATTCCTTCTGTTGAGACGATGTGTTTGTGGTTACAGCGCTGTGGTTTTAAAGCCGTAAGGTGTGTAGATCAAACCGTGACGAGCTTGGAAGAGCAAAGGGCAACAGAATGGATGCACTTTGAATCTTTGGCTGATTTTTTAGATTCCGACGATCGTACTAAAACAATTGAAGGTTACCCTAGTCCATTACGGGCAACCTTCGTTGCTAAAGCACCTTAATTTATAAGACATTCCGTCTTTTTATTTGATGTGAATCGGCGTTTTGATATCACTAAAGATGATCGCATTACTGCACTCTCTACAGCCAGTTTGGATTTAAGTATTTATGATTTATGGGACAGTGTCGCTGTTGGTGCTTCCCTGATCATGCCTACTGATACACCTCATCCTGATCCCTTATCTTTAATTCAGCAGTGTTAATTGCATCAGGTCACGGTCTGGAACTCCGTACTCGCATTGTTGGATATGGTATTGGCGATGAAGCCAACTAAAGGTCAGTCAGATTCCAACTCAAAGGCATTGGCTTCATTACGGGTTGTTATGCTAAGTGGTGACTGGATCCCCTTGAAACTAGCTACAAAAATCCACGAAGACTATCCTGATATTGAACTGTATAGCTTAGGTGGTGTAACTGAGGCTTCAATTTGGTCCAATTACTTCCTTGTTAAGAAACTAAAACCAGGATGGACTTCTATTCCTTATGGTTATCCCTTAACTGGCCAACAGGTCACGGTACAAGTGGTCGCCTTGATATTTTCATTACTGATAATAATGACAAGCCGTTTCTAATGATTGAGTGTAAAACATCAGACGATGAATATACGAAAGAACATAAAAAAACACTTAAAGATGGAGGGCAACTTTTTACCTACTATCAATTGGATACTGGTACTGATTTTTTGATGTTGTATACTTCAAAAGTAAGTAATGGCTCTGTGATTTATCAAAATCAAATTATAAAAATTGAAGACGATTATCGCCAAACATCAAATGTTAAAGAGTTCTATGAACTATGGAATAAACAGCCAAAAGATAATGGCATTTTTGAAGAGTGGACTACACCTTATCACTTTCTTAGCAAAGCGTTAACTCCTGAATCGCTAGTTGAAATCACACAGGAAGATAGCGGGAAAATTTTCAATCGTTTCCTTGTTTAATAAGATATTTACATTATTTCTTTGTAAGATTTTTGATGAAAAATCTACTCGATCTGGCGAAGAGTTAAAGTTTCAGTGGCTTGAAGGAATAGATGATGACATTTCATTTCAGAAGCGACTGACCGATCTCTATGGAAAAGGAATGAGTGAATTCTTGTCTAAAAAAGTGACTGATTTTTCTGACTCTGATTTTGATAATGAGTTTGGAAATGATGTTGATGAAAAACTTAGAGAAAAACTGTTGAATGAGTTTACTCGTATTCGTCTTATGAAAAACAATGAGTTTGCTATTAAAGAGGTTTTTGATAGGGATTCGTTTGACGATAATGGAAAAGTTGTAAAAGAGGTAGTTGAGTTACTTCAAGGCTTCAAAATTCGTTACACAAAAAAACAACAGTACCTCAGTGATTTCTTTGAACTGCTTCTTACAACCGGACTTAAACAGGAATCTGGACAATTCTTTACGCCTGTTCCTATCGCTCAGTTTATTATTCGCAGTCTTCCTTTTGATAAAATAATAGACGAGAAGCTCGAAAAGGGAGAGGCTCACAACTTGTTACCAACAGTGATTGATTATGCATCGGGAAGTGGGCATTTTCTTACTGAGTCAATGCATGTCATGCAAGATATAATTAATAGTAAACAGAATAGTGATTATATTGGTAGTACCGCAGGGAAAATCAGAACTTGGCAAAATGAGCATTTCGAGTGGGCTAGTCAGTATGTATATGGTATTGAAAAAGATTATCGACTAGTGAAAGTGGGAAAAGTAGGTTGCTATCTTCATGGTGACGGTATTGCTAATGTGGTACATAGCGATGGTTTAGGGAACTTTGCCTCTACTCAAGAGTATACGGGCAGACTTAAGCACCGTGATGTTTCTAATACTCAGGATAACCGCCAATTTGATATAGTTATTTCTAATCCGCCTTACTCTGTTTCGGCATTTAGAAATAATGCTCATAAATACTATAACGGAAAAGACTTCGAACTTTACGATTCACTTACTGATCAAAGCAGTGAGATTGAGTGTCTTTTTATTGAGAGAACAAAACAATTACTCAAAGATGGTGGTGTCGCAGGCATTATTTTACCTAGCTCTATTCTTACTAACGGTGGAATTTACACTAAAACACGTGAAATAATTTTTCGTTACTTTGAGGTAATCGGTATTACTGAGCTTGGTTCAAATACGTTTATGGCTACGGGAACAAATACCGTAACTTTATTTCTTCGTCGTAGAAAAAACCGTTTTGCTCTGGATATAGAAAATAGTGTAAATACTTTTATCACTGATTATCAAGATGTAACTGTTAATGGCATTGAATTACCAGTAACTAAGTACGTGACTCATGTTTGGGAAGGTCTTAGTTTTGATGATTACCGAACTATCATTCAAAAAATGCCAAATGACGCTGCTAAAAGCCATGAAATTTATAAAGAGTATTCCAAAAAGATTAATGTAAAAAATGATGATGAGTTGGTCTCCGAAATCATCAATCGCGAACAGAATAAGTTGATTTATTTTATACTCGCTTACCCTCAGCAGGTGGTGTTGGTTAAGTCAGGCGAAAAGAAAGCAGAGAAAGCTTTTCTTGGATATGAGTTTAGTAACCGCCGTGGTAGTGAAGGTATTCACCCTACCCAACGAGGAAAGTCTATAGATGAGTGTACTAAACTTTATGATTCAGATCAGTTTGAAAATAAAGAAAGGGCAAGTACCTATATCTATGATGCGTTTAAGGGTGATTTATCACTAGAGATTGATGAGAGCTTAAAAGATAATGTGAGCCGTGTTGAACTCGTAGATTTGATGACTTTTGATCGCATTGATTTTGATAAGTCTATTTCTTTATCGGTTAAAAAAAAAGTTAAAATAGAAAGCCGCTGGAGACAGGATAAACTTGAAAACTTATCTCTTCTTATTAAGCGTGGAAAATCCGCAAAATATGGCACCTCTAGCACTCAAATAATAAAGTCAGGACAGGCTAGGGGGCTTCAAGAATTTGATTTTAAAGAGAAGTACTTTGTTGCTGATACATTTGTATTGGATGAGAGAAAGCTTGAGAAAGGCGACCTCTTAATTAATTCATCGGGTGTCGGAACTGCTGGCAGAGTGACATTATTTGATTTAGATGGAGCCTTTGTAGCAGATAGTCATATGACTATAGTTCGTTTAGATAAGAAAAAAATTCTTCCTAAATATGCCTTGTCATGTTTTGCCTCTATTGGCTTTAAAGCTCTTGAAAGTTTAGCGCTTGGACAGAGTGGGCAAATTGAAATGACTATCGACACTATTGCAAATATCAAAATACCGCTTCCACCTCAAGATATTCAGAAATGCATTGTAAAGGAAATGTCTGAACTTGATGTTAAAGTGAATAAAGCTTTAAAAGGAATTGAAAAGGAGAAAAAGACAATCCATGATTTAATTAGCAGTTTCACTTCAAAAGAAGTAACTTTAGGGAATGTTGCTACTTTTAAAAACGGTTTAAATTATTCAAGGAAAAGCAACGGAGATTTAGTTACTATTGTTGGCGTTAAGAACTTTAAAGAATATTTTTCGCCTAAGTTGGATGAGCTTGAATGTATTCAAGTAGATGGTAGCTTTAGCTCAGATTGTGAATTATTACCCAATGATATTCTCGTTGTTAGGTCTAATGGCTCTGCAAAATTAGTGGGGCGATTTTTATTTATAAAAGAGATTAGTGAGCAAACTTCTTTCTCAGGTTTCACCATAAGAATTCGCACCAACTCAAAAGACATCGACGCTAAGTTTCTTTGTCACTATTTAAGAACAGATATAGTTAGAGAGCGAATGACAAGAGACAGCAAAGGTTCAAATATAAAAAGCCTGAATCAAGGGTTACTGTCATCAATAAAGGTTCCTGACTTATCTCTCGTAGAGCAGCAACGGATAGTAAAAGAAATAGAGCTAGTTGAAATAAAAATCAATAAATTAGAAGAGAAAATCGCCTTGATACCTCAAAAAAAAGAAGCGGTTTTAAAGAAATTTTTAGAATGAGTCGAAAAAACATAATTTCAAGCTATTTGAGTTGAATTGTAATGATTGAAAAACTAGATAAACCATTACGTAAAATATTGAATTACAAGCCTGATTCAGCGCCTAAGAAACCATGTAAACAACCTAGTAAGGCTGAGCTAGAGCTAGTGTATAAGTACGATGGTAAACGTATTATTGAAGTGAAATAATCTTAGGGGCAATAGGTATATAATTCCCAAATATTTTGATTCATCATAAGCTATCCCCACTTTCAAACATTTAAAAAGGATCCTTACCCACTTATAAGCCAGGGAGTGTTCACCAAGAGCAAGCTGGCCTCTTGACACTTCACAAAACTATGATCTAGCAAGTAAAGAAAAACAGAAATATCTTAAATAAGAAAAAGGTGGTATTATTTTCTCACAGGAGAAAAAATAAGGGGAAGACAATGATCTCACAAGCAACAAATACGCACACCGTTTCTGAAGACGGTAAAGACCCCGTTATAACAAAAGCATTGATGAATGTAGGTCGAGACTTAAACATATCACCTGATGTTTTAGCCTCAATCGTCGGCAAAAATAGAAGTAGCCTATATCGTCCGACCGGTATTAAGGCAAATAGTAAAAGCGGCGAACTTGCTTTAGTTATGATCCGTTGCTATCGCGCATTATTTGCGTTGATGGGCGGTGACTTTACAGCAATGCAGCACTGGTTCAATACCTACAACAATCACACAGGCGGCGTACCAATTGAGCAAGCTCAAAGACTTGAAGGCTTAATGTCAGTCTCACGCTACCTTGATGCTATCCGTGGAAAGAATTGATTCACCTTGGGGCAGTATTGAAACTACTGCCCTACAGGATGATGTTTGGCGCATTGTAGAAAGCCAAGAAGAAATTGCCACTGTAGGTCTGGTGGATAATTTAGATGAGCAGTATTTGTTAGAACAAATGCTAGATGACTCTAAACCACCTGTTCCTACAGATACGCAAGATTTGGACTATTTACTCTCCACACCCTTTAGATACCCGCCGTTGGATTGGGGTTCACGTTTTGGAGCAGTAACAGAGCGCAGCATGTTTTATGCCTCTGAAAAAATGGAAACGGCACTGGCTGAAGTTGCCTATTACCGCTTCATTCTTCTTGAGGGAATGAGCGTACCACCACCTGTCCCGATCCAAACGCAACACACTGCATTTCAAGCGGGAATTAACTGCAAAAAAGGCGTGGACTTATTTTCACCTCCTTTTGATGCTCACCGAGTCGATTTAGTATCACCAGATAATTACCAATTCACTCAAGCGGTAGGATCACATCTTAGACAGAGTGAGATTGACGGGTTTCGGTTTGAATCTGCACGATCCCCCAGTAATGGTGCAAACATAGCCATCATTAATCCCGAAGCAATCATTAGAGAGTTGCCGAAGAATAAAAAAGATATCGTATGTTTAACCACCACAACAGATGTAAGCTTTAGAGTGCTACATACATCACATATTAAAGTACACGCGATGCATCACTTTTCGAAAACATCTTTTCAAGTCAAGGGTGTATTTCCAATGCCAAGTTAGTGAGAAAAATTTACTCTAACTATAACAACAGGATAATTTAACCATTAAGCAGTACGCTGTTTAAGAATAGCAAATCGAGAAGGTCAACTTGATTTTCTTACTCCAGGAACTGCTTCTGGCACATTAGTGACAATGGTGAACAAATAATCTTCCGGTCTTTAGACATAAATGACGAATAAGAACCTACCAAAAAGTATACTTCTTGATAGGTATTTACATAGTCTATCAAAACTACTATCATAACGACATTATCAAAACGTCTTAATA
>SCLE01343163.1:0-11845 GCA_004367955.1 Bathochordaeus stygius | reverse complement strand
TTCACAATGAACTTATACAACTTTGCAACTAGCGCCAATCGTCCAGATATAGTATATCCATATTCTAAAGAGATATAGTTGATAGGTTCACCCGAATAGTTTCCAATAAATATGCGACATCAACGTTTTATTGATTCGCCAATCAAAATTGAAACGCCTGTAACTAAACGATTGCGATGTCTCATCTAGAACTAGACATAGGGTTAAGTAAGCGTTGAAGTAAACGACGAGGTAAACGTTGAATAGACCTGTTTTCTGTATGTATTTACATTGAGGTAAATTTAAGTGTTTAAAGGGTTTTGTTTTAAACCACCGCTCCAGAGATGTGCCGGGACTAGTCCCGGCTGCTTTGAGTCCCGGTAGTCCCGCGAGTTTCAGTCCCGGTCCCGTCCCGTCCCGTTATTTTCAGTCCCGGTCCCGTCCGCTCCCGTTTTTTCAGTCCCGCTAGCAATTTTCAGTCCCGATTTTTTATTTTTTTTGTAGCCTTATTCTTATAAGAAACTACGCTTAATTGCACAAAATACAAGTTGATGAGTAACTACATGGTACAGCAAAAATTATAAGCATGCACTTATAAGCATACACGATTGCAGGAAGTGAAATTATTATTGTTTATTCACCAATTTCCAAACGGGAAACTTTTGATCCCGTCCCTCGAGTTTCAGTTCCGGTCCCCTCAGTCCCGTTCCGTTTTCTGATTTTCAATCCCAGTCCCATCCCGTCCCGCGAGTTTGAGTCTCGGTCCCGATCAGTCCCGATGCGGGACGGGACAGGACTAGTCCCGTGCCGATCGGGATGGGACGGGACTAGTACCGTCCCGTCAGTCCCGTCACGCGGCACATATCTGCACTTCTCGAAGAAATGTTTGAAGCGTTCTTTCAATAGACATCGAAAATATATATAGGGGGGGGGGCTGCCTGGTAGCAACACAACCTGGTAGCAACACGACCTGGTAACAACAAAAGTCAATTTTGAGCTTTTTGGCACATGGTAACAACAGCATCTGGTAACAGCAATTTCTATTTTTCACAATACAAATTATTTTTTAGTTGCAAGTTTTGTGAAATAATCAGTAATTTTTTTTTGCCGGTGGTTCTTGACCAATGTCCTTTCCGATATACCACGATTCTATAGCGATGTCTCTTGAATCTTCAGCTTGACATTCACCTTCATTACCTTATAGAAGACGTACAGCCTCGCATTCATCTTCATTCGCATTTTGTCGATATATTTTTGAAGACGTTGGATCACCTCTCTTTCCCCATTCTCTTCATCGGAAAGATAATCATATTTTTTCAGGGAATATATTCTTTCACTTTTTTCTCATATTGTAAAATTTATTATTGAAGGTTTAAGAAGCCTGACCGATGTAGTAATTATGCGCAGGCAAAGTAATCCTAAACGCTTTAGATACCAAGCCCTCGAAATTATAAAAATCGTGTTTTTTAAGATTATTAAAATGAATGTGTCGTTACCAGGGAAACACGTGTGAACAAATTGTTCCAGTATAAAATCCATAACGATGCAAAAGAAATGGAATTATATGGCCTCGATGAAACCTACAAAATCGTAGTTAAAAATGCAACCATTAACATTCATGATGCCATCATGGGTGTTAAGGTTAAACCTACGGCACTGATTACGCTTATCCCGCTATTTGAACGTACAGGCATTCTGCCTAGTGACGTTCGAGTCAATGGGGTTGAATCGTATGAATTATCTGGTGAAGACATTATTTACCATATATTTTTCTGCAAAATCGACTGTCTCTTCGCATTCTATAGATTTTGCTATTTCAAAATTTCGGGGACCTGCCATGATGCTATTATCGCCAAGCTCCCCTTTATTTATGAAGCATGGTCAATGTCTGAGGGTGATGTCTGGCTTGTAGTTATACCTCCCATTGGGGTCTTATGCTCAAAATACTATGCCGCACGGGAAATGTACTACCATGGAGGTTACAACTATTCAACCATCGAGTCCCACATTACCATACTCAATAGAACGCATCGATCCACATACAATATTTCCCTAGGGGCCTCTATAATTGGAAAATTTGATTACGGCCACTTTTTTGGACCTGAAGATGTATTTGGCAGCGCCACTTATAAGGCATGTAAGTGGCGCAGTGCAAATAAACCATTCGAAGCAACCGAATTACAGCGTGACATTTTCTACACCAATCGTTACTATCGCAAAATAGTACATGACTTGTCAGGTTGGCCTGTATAAATAAAACGTCCATTCCTATAAAATGTCTCGGCTGATATGTAACCACTGGTCTTCGGAATAAAATCTGTGTAGGTGACTTTCTTAGTCAAAAAGTAAGCCTGATGTCTAAATCAAAATATACTTATTAAGAAATAACTTTATTTTTTTTCACCTATACAATTGAATATTGAAAAATAGTTAATTGTATGGGAATAGCTAACTGTATAGGAATTAACCATTGAAATTAATAACATCTCAAGTCCAAGCCCAGGCCCGTCCCGAGGATTTAGCACAGACAATAATATACATAAGAAATGATTAAATTATCTACGAACCCATCAATTAATTAAGCGACGAATTCTACGCCCTTTCGAATGATTGTAGACACTTTTATTTTCACAGATCAATTATCGTAATAAATTTACTACTATTGTATAAGTTAGTGGCGGTGGCTGTAACGGCTTCTGTGGCAGTTCTGTGGCGGTTCTGTGGCGGTTCTGTGGCGGTTCTGTGACAGTCTCTGTGGCAGGGCTGTGGCGGTTTGTGTCGGGAATCTGTGGCGGCTCTGTGTAGCAGGGTCTGCGTGCAGGGTTTGTGATTTATTTCGGGACGGGCTTGTGCTAACTCTTGTACCAGGTTTGTGACATTTGTGGCATTTTGTGACAAGTTTAAGGAAAATATACCTCTTATATACCTAAAATATTTCTATAAAAACGTATCCTGTTGCGCCAATTTCTATGATTAGTTCCTTCTATAAGACATCTGTAATGACCCTTTTGCTACCAGGGGATAAATGCCAATGCAGTATAAGGTTAAAAGACGTTCTCTTTGGGACAACTTTAGTCTCTGAACAAAAAAAAAACTCGCCATGTGTCGTCTTACTCGATCGTGAAAATTACCTATCGGGCGATCTTTAAAGTAATTTCTCAAGATAAGTTCTCTGGGCGATTCCCTTCTAATAAACGAAACTGCTTTCGAGCCTACCTATGAAACTGCTGTGACCCTTTATAGACAAATTTCGATAGGGCAAAATTTCTATAGGGCAAATTTTCTATAGGCCATCCAAGGTAACCTTTTTCGAATACCTAATGACCAATGCAAATACAACGATCCTACTAATTTGCCATGCATGAATGACGTGTACTTGGATAGTGAAGAAAAATTCTTTGCATTTGATAAAGAGGTACCATGCTTACAAGCGTCTCGTGAAGCCCGATATGCCTGTATAATTAACTACTCAACGTACACGCCCCAAATTTTATCCGAAATAACTAGGGCTAACATTTTGGGAAAGCTTAAGGAATCAGTACCATCTGACGCCAAATTTATGAGCGATATCTCATCCAAATGCGCCGAACTCGACAATTTTTGTGAAAAATCGAGAGATGAGATTCAGAATCTTACATGCTTAGTCAATCGAGTGGACGCTAAAGCGATTAATAACACCATCGCGCTATCTAACTCGCAAGATACAATAGATAGTTTAAAAAAGTATAATACTGAGCGCGATATTCGAGATCAGTCTATGTGGGCATCGGTTATGAAAGAGATGGCTTATACGAATGACTCGGCTAAAATTGCGAACACCGGATATTTAGTACTCTCTGGTCTCCAATCTATCACAAATGACAGAGTGAATATGGTAGCGTCGAGCATTATGAGTGACCATGATGAACTTAACCGACAAACGGTTAAAAATATGTTTAACCTCTTTTCGTCAACCGAAGTCGAAAATAAGTGCCAGTCTATTGTAGCTCATGCAGCTGAGGTTACTATTCAGCAAAATAAACTAAATAATTTGTCTACAATTCATATTAACGGTATGAAAAAGGAAACCCCTCCCGTAGGCTTGGCCGAATTGGGCGACCGAATATTCAAGAGGGTTCAAAATGGTTTTGACCTTAATGCATTCAACACGGTCAAGAGCATACAACCCTCTAGTGTCGGTCTGATTAATAATCAAGAAAATATGGTCCAGCTATCCCCACAATCCTCGACCCAGCCCCTCGTGACCAATCAGGACACCAAATTATCGGGTAACAAAGAAAAGAAAAATTACTCCCCTCCATCTACACAGGACTTGGAGTCAGTTGAAGTAATTACCGAAATAACTTATCCAGATTTACATAATGGTAACAACTCAGATGCGGAATACACGTTACCGGACTATACCCCCTTCTCACTGGAACTGAGCGATAGTTCTAAATTAAGTGACCAAAATTTCGACACGGACACCCAAAGTAATCGGCCGAATGACATGTCATCGCTCTCTTACGGATCCGATCCATCTGGTAATCTAGGTGAGGGAGTAGAAGAGTTAAATTTATCAGCGGAGCTCGCTACTATGGAAATTGAGAAAACCGGGAATAACTTGTCAATCACTCCAAACAATGATACTAGATTTACGTCAGAACACACCGTGGATTGTACCCACAATGTCGCTCTTAAAATCAACTTCGCATTTCTATGTTTGGCCATTCCGGAAATGACCTATAATGTGGCCGTAGGATACCTCGCTAAGCTTAACAACCTAGGTCTTGACGACACCCAACTGATTCTCGAGGTTACAGAACTCTGTGTGAACCTCGAAAAAATTCAACCCAAGGACTCCGACCTTGATGGAGTAGGTGGCAACATTCCGCTATCTACCCCCGAGCGCATACAGGATATTTCGCTGCCCCCAATTGGACATTACATGTTGTCCACAATTATTACAATTTTAGAAAAGAAAAAGTCAATATTCCTTTCTTTTCTAATCATCGGGAGCTCTATAACTCAGTCAACAAACTAATCGAGGCCAAATGTATTTACAATCCTGATTTACTGGACAGGAAACTTGGACAGCCCACTCTAGCTAGATTACTTGGGGTGTCCACCCTTCGCCGTCACACTACGATACGGTTCTATATTGAAATATAATTATGTAAAAATTATTATGTAAAAATTATTATGTAAAAATCTAAATATACTAATAAAAAAGCTCTGATCCTCTAAACTAACTAAACCACAATCTGTGGTCAACGTACGGCGGGCACTTCTTTCTGTAAAGTTGGAGTACTCACTAGTTGATGCAGTCACGATGTGAGGAGTCTACGATGGGAGGGGCCCTACTTTAGTTGTCAACAATGGGTCCCTAGTTAGGTAGGATATAGGGGGGGCCGATGGGTCATAGTCAATCGCTTACTGTCAAACTGACTGAATCTCGAAAATGGTAGTTCAAAAAATGTTCGCGAAATTTAGCCACCGTTTAAATATCTAACGGAACCATACTCAAAACATACCTATCGTGTTCAATCTGATGTGACATAGTTGGTTCACCTGGTACACCCTGTGACACCTGGTACACCCTGTCACACCTGGTACACCCGTTCACTCCAATGGTTGCGGGGCGTCCTACCACATATATGTGATTGTTCGGTCAAAGAATTGTGTCCAATCAACAAAGTTAGTCATAATTAGTTCGTTACAATTTGTTCAAAACTTTTACATTTATATACACTAAATATTAAATTGATATTCGGAAATTCACAAAATTATATTTATTTATATTTTTTTTTTTCATACTTTCTTGGGGAATTGAACCTGACCCGGACTAAGAAGAATACAGCCAAGAGTGAAGCCGCTAGTAGCCAAACCAAGCCCAATCGACTCAACAGTAAATCCAAAGGTACCAAAAAGCCCAAAACGTAAGTTACCCATCCAAAAATAATATAACAGCAATACGCCAATTACACGGCGGTATGTAAGATATAACGTATATTTCGTGTATTTCGTGTATTTCGTGCCTAATTCCTAATTAAGATAACCACAGCTGTATGGAAATTCCAAACTTAAACATTGACTAGTATCGCTACACAATACATGTAAAGGTATTTCTTCGCAAACTAAGTTTTAACCTGGATTGATGACCTGTCTCGAAGTCCCGTCACGTGTCTCGGCGTCCTGAGCATTAGCATTATATTTTTATTTTTCGTATCCCAAAATATACACAATATTTCCCTCGTCTAAAAATGGATCAGTACGTTTTCAATAATGCACGTGTAACTACGCAGGAAACCAACCACGAAACTGCTCAAGAAAATGTACGAGAATATATCAATCCCAGAACGATCTCACCCCGAAGTAATGAACGTAATATATTATTTAACGAAATTGTAGAAAAATTTACAATACTACAGGAAAAAAATTTAATGCAATTCTACCTAGAGTTAAAAATTATAAAAATACAACTGATACGTCTATCAATGGATTCGGGGTGATATCAGTTAATCTTAATCGTCCACTCCTTCAGATGAATATAGTAATTGATAACTTTCCTGAAGCAAATATTTTTTGTATACAGGAACTAAATATTCATCCAAATCACCTGGATGATCGTACCTTTTTCCCACAGGAGTTCACGGCCTTCTACCACACTCCTGTATTGGTTAACAAAGTTCCTACTGTTATGGCTGCCATTCTCGTAAAAAATGCTAAACTATATAAGACTAAAATCAGATACAAGGCACCTCCATTTATTTCCATCAGTATTATGACAACCAATTCTGACGTTACGACTATAATTAACATCGCATGCATGTACAGGCCGCATTTAAATTCTAGCAAAACGAAATCCATGCATATTTTTAACTCTGAAAATTATTTTAATTACATTAAAAAACACGTGCTAAAAATATTGAAGCTACAACAAAAAGTCCCTAGCATGTTCGTTGGAGATATTAATGTCGATTATTCAAACCCACGCGCCCAAGACTGTAAATTAACTTGTAATTTATTTAAAATGATTTCCGAAAATTACTCGTCGCACAAGTTCAAATTTACAAACATTCCACATAAACGGGCTATCATCGATTCTCCTACACTCTCTAATATAGACGTACTGTTCCATAAGGGCTTCCACAGTTACAACATCTCCCAACATGACGGGAAAGTTTTTGCTCAGAATGACGGAC
Source organism: Bathochordaeus stygius (assembly GCA_004367955.1). NCBI lineage: Eukaryota > Metazoa > Chordata > Appendicularia > Copelata > Oikopleuridae > Bathochordaeus > Bathochordaeus stygius. The sequence continues at coordinate 4,682 of SCLE01343163.1, read as the reverse complement.
ACTATGTAATGGAGTTCAAAACGGATATTGTAAAAAATACTTCAGAGAATGAACAAACTGCCTCGGTAATCAAAATGCCGAGCCAAGAGGTCATCTATGATAAGGGTCTTGATATTCTGGACCAATACGGGGAGCAGCTCAATTGTCTCTATAACGAAAGTTATAACCTTATTAATGATGCCAAATCTGACACCTGGACGGCACCTTTCGACGAGGTGCCCTTCTCGAAGTTTCTCCTCGAGAAACTGGAGGAGGGCATGTCGTCGGTGATGCCGGTCTGTGATATTGCTTTACCTTTTAAAACTGAAAACATTCTGGGTCGCAAAACTATCATTCTCGGTAAACACCTGTCCCACCTAATTAACTCTCTTAGACTTGACAGTGGAACTGAGCGTACAAATCTGCATTTACTACAAGAAGTCAAAAAACTATACTGGAGAATGTCACAAGCCGATAAGCGGTTTCTTAAAGGTAGTACTCTTAAACAGCTAACTTATTCTCCAAATGATATTTATAAATTGCATCGGACGTTCAATAATAAAGGAAAATCTTTTTACGGTAAAGTAGGTAAATTCACTCCAAATGAACACCGACAGCACTTTATTGCGTTACAGGAAAAAACTAACGATTGTCCAGAAAATATGTAGGGCTCGATTTTTGGGAGGAATGTGAAAATAAATTTAGCTTCCATAACACTGCCTTTAACGAGGATGATGCGATTCCCGGCTCCAAAGCAAATTCTATTCGAGCCCTAATTAACTCACTTCAACCCAAAACGCGTGGCCTTAATTCAAAGTTAAATGGCACTGTAATCAACGCGTTACCTATACAATTTTTGAATCTGTTCAAAAGAATGATATTCTTAGATACTAACCTCGGTATCTTCCCAAGTTACGACCAGGTTAATAAACTCGTTCCTATACCGAAATACAGTGCGGCGGACCTCAGCCTAATTTCTTCCAATCGAATCCTAAGCGTCCCTGCCATGCAGGCATCGATCCGTGGCAAGTTTGTGGCAGCAAATTTGTTAGCGTTTGCTATCAGCCACAAACTAATCACGGAGCACCAGCATGGGTTCAGACCACATTTTAGCTGCTCCACAGCGTTGGCTGATATTTTCAATTTCATCCAATTACAACCGAAAGACAATACTACCATCCTGGTGTTTATGGACTGTGCGAATGCGTTTGGCACCATTCCGCACAGTCTCATAGTCACCAGGATGGGCAAGATTGTGTCCCCTGAGGTACTACGCTATATTATAAATGAACTCAAGAATCGATCGGGCGTAATTTCATTTAATGGTGAAAATAGTGAAAATATTACACTCAAAGAATTCGGGGTACCTCAGGGGGGGCTATTTCTCCCCTTTTGTTCTCGCTTATGATTTCCGGAGTGGAAAATATTGTCCCAAATATGCAAAATAACTCACGTATTGTCTATTTTGCAGACGACGTGGTGGCCGTGATCAGCCGAAATTCCCTAACCGAGGCCCGTAACGCTGCGAAAAAGATGGTTAACGACATTACTCAATGGTGCTCTATGAGAGGAATCCACGTCAGTTTTCCGAAAACGGCGTTTATGGCGATTGGTAAGAAATCTTTTCCTAACCTAGTCTTACCAAACGGCGAAATTATCAAACATGTAGCCTCATACAAACACTTGGGAATTCGATTTAACAGTAGCTTATCGTTTTCAAAACAAGTCTTCCACGTTAAAAATTGCATTGGCAAACATAGAGGCCTTATTTTCAATCTTGCCGAAAAAAGTAGTACAAAAGAACGCCTCAGACTAGCCCGGTCACTAATATACGGAAACTATAATTATGGTTTGGAAATCTTGCCACAATTATCCGATCGAGTCTACAACGACATAAATCGGCGTATTATCCAAATCATAATTGATATTTACAGAATACCGTATACAGCATATAACGAACGCAAGTCTTATGCTGATCTATTCCGAATGGCGGGCTGGCCTGAGGCAAAAAATCAGCATGAATTCATGCGCCTAAACTTTTTGGGTAAAATTGCACTCAGGAAAAGCCCAATCATTCTTCATTCGGCATTAGAAAAATGTGTCATTTACAATAAATCAAAAAGTAAATTCTTTAATAGGAATAGAGATCCGCTGGATGCACCCATTATTTCCAACAAATCACCTAATAGCTATGATCTATTCCCGCTAAACTGTAGATTATGTTTTAACAAACTTCCTGGCTATATCAGGAATCTACTCGGTACTAAGGATTTCCTATCTTGCATAAAAGAAATTTACGATTCCGTATGTCCGCATCGGGCTGGTAAGCGGAATTGTAAAATCTGCACAGCTATGAATAACATACAGAATAATATTGAACCGAACTGTTTCGAACTGCCATTTATTGGGCTTACACCAATTGCCATTAATCGAAGACGTAATAATATTAACTCCTTAACTAAACTACAATACATCATTGATAAATCAGTATCCAGTTAACGTGCACTGTTATGTTGGACCCAATTAAAATATAACCCAGGTACATCCGGTAATAGGTATAATTAGTCAATAATACAAACACCCTGCCTATAAAAAATGTTATCATATTTAAATTCGCCTCTCAAAATATTATACACTACAATTTACCGTAACCGTATCTGCCTAATACTGAAAAATCTTTAGGAAATCCTTTCGGGATGCCGTATCCTAAAAATCCATGTGCTCGCTCAATATCAAATACTTAACTATTATTACTCCTACTGAATATCCAAAAGGAACTATCAAATCACGACTGAATATACTATGATACTCGTTAACTACTGCGCCGTAACCAATTCCACTAATTACTTATTTCCGTGACCGCTCTTCATATCTTAATAATTGCATAATTAATGGGCAGATGATTAAGTATCAAAGTAAATACCTAAAAATAATTAAGACTTTTCAAGACTCAAAATGACTAGCGCAAATAGATATAATCAATTAAAATTTTATAATTACGAATGACTCGCATTTACGTCAAAGGCACGAAAATACTATGGGCGATGAAATATGCAGAAAACCTATAACATCTACGAATGGAAGTATAATATTAAATATCATCTCCAATTTATAAACTGCATAAATAGTTGAAATACATTAGTAAATCCACCATCTGTGGTCGCTCAGCCGTAGCAATAATTTAGCGATGGCCCGCCTTCGCACCTGGTCTCAAATTTGATAAACAAAAACCGATCATACTAACATCACCCACACCTGAATAGAGACCAGCTGGAATTATCTGAAGAACCATCGAAATTATTCCACCAGATAAAAGAGACTATAAGGACTGGTATCCTTAGTGCATAATCCTTAGTGAATTTAGGCTAAACCCGAGTATTTTATTTTTAGAAATAAACTGCTTGATATCAAAAATTATTTTTCTAGGTAACCTGGCGGTGCCCTGGGTGCGTAGGCATGCAAACTTAAACTTGAGTCCAAAAATGCTGGTATTTGGTATCGAAATAATTGTATCAAAATACATTAACTCTTACCAATATATTTAATTTAATTTTCATATTGGTATTTAGTTTGATTTATATATTGGTATTAATTCAAAGTAAGATAAACAATTAAAATTTCACCAATGTATTTATCAGAAAAACTTAAACTTGAGTCCAAAATATGCTGATATTTGGTTATCGAAATAAACTGTATCAAAAATATGTCAACTCTTACTAATATATTTAATTTAGTTAAAAATAAATTACACATACAAAACTCTTAATAATGTATTTATCTCCTATTTGATTCGAAATATCAGCATAAACCTGGACTCTTACAAATTGACTAAATATAACATGGACCAGCACCGCACACCCAGGTCCCACTATCTCTCGACTTAAGCACGCTAGCCGAATCAATTAATCTGCGGTATAAGGAAATTAATAATAAACACCTTAAATTAGTTTCAATCTCCGAATATTATCCCACACATCGAAAATATACTATATATCCTTTTCTAGGTGTTCCGTTACACTTAGTGGTCTATATTCAAAAGAAAGCAAATACAGGAATACTAATTAATATCCTGATTTATGTAAGCTAATCTATTACGTAATTCTCCGTAACTTCCATACTTACACATATATTTTTCTGAAATTATCCAACTCACTGGGGTGTGAACTATACTGATAAATTACATGGATCAGAATGAAAATACGATTTAGCAGTGCTATTTACCTAATTCCTAATTACCAAATTGAAATTTGCAATCTTTTCGAAACATTATACCAATATACCGGTATTAGATGGATACCACTTATCACCCTAGTGCGTACCAATATCCGGCAAAAATTCACATTTCCAAACTCATCTTTATACAAAACTTTGCTTACACATTCCGCCGCATGAATATGGATTTGGTAATTGACGGTATTAGAAAACCGTTTTCATGCAATTCCAGGATGCAGAGGCTTATTAGAACTGGCGCCGAAATTGCAACTAAAATAAGTAATGCCGTATCTGCTGGCCTTTATATGTCGAATCAATACCGCGAGCACCCACATATCAAAAACCTTCATTCGGATACAGTTTCTACAGGGTAGAATAAATGATCATTTTTGCGATCACGATATTATTTAATACAAATTTAGTACCAAAATCAACTGATACTATCCAAATATGCCTCGACTAAATTTGTACTTTAATAAAGGCGGAGCTTT
>SCLE01342070.1:0-11847 GCA_004367955.1 Bathochordaeus stygius | reverse complement strand
AAATTCAACAAAATCCAAAAATCACAAATTTATTTTTTTTCTATTGTACTTCTATATGCCCCACTTGCCCTTTATGACAATTCGGTTGGACTCAATACCGCTTGGATTTTTTGCTCCAAGTTTAGGAATTGGGACTAGTTTATTAACCCGGTCACGCTCGGGGTAACATCCTAGTTCAAGGTCAATTTTTATCATGCCTATAAGACGCTGCAGGAGATCATAAGGCCAGAACCTTATAACATTTTTGCATAGTGCGGAATTTAAACCAGTGGTAGTACTTTTTAGGCTGCGTATTATTTTCATGATCGATCTAGACTTATTTCCTCCTTCTATTTCATAACATAGGTTTTTGGACGTAAATTTTTTCTTAGGGATAGCCCAGCTGTTTTTAATATTACTGAGAATTGCATCATTTTTAGAGTTATTTTGTAGTTTTGTAAAGTTGTTCTTATGATCTTCGGCAGTGTGGTTACCTAGTTTTCCCATATTGGCCTTATTTTTGTTATTATGTATTTTGTTTATATGAAAAACGTCATTAAAAGATGGGTTGTTTTTAATGCACTTACGTTGAAACTCTCTGCGATCCGCCTGCATCATGGCTTTTAATAGTCTTATTCCGGATTTGAGAATAATAATTTCTTCGGAGTTTAGGGCACCTTTTCTGAATAGTACATTAACTTTATTAACATTTTTCTTCAGTTTTTTTGACTCAGTTGACATATTATTATATGATACAAGCTTATTGAAGGAGATTATTTTAATGGGCAGGAGATCATTCATCGAATCTTCCATTATTGATACAAGCTTATCAGTGTATGGTACAGTAACAAATGGGGGCACCCAGTCAGTGCCGTTATTTTTTACTAAATCATTAGCTTCATTGTAAAGTGCGTCAAGTTCGTTTTTGTGCTCTAGTAGGACAGCTTCTCCTCTGTCGTATATCTCTTCGGGTGTTGCTTTTGTTCTTGTTTCAAACTTAAATACAGAATGTTGAACTTCTAGTTGAAGATTTAGATTAGCTTCAAAAAGTGAGTGCCCATCATTTCCTGCTATAATAAACCCGTCATGTTGAGTTAGATTGACCATTAGAAGGTCCTTGATAAGGAAGATATCAATATTAGATGCTTTAGGGGACTTGTTTTTTGGTCTTTTATTTGGAATATTTGTAAACTTGAAATTGTGGTCTCTGTAACAGTGTGTATTGTTTTTGAAAAAACTACAAAAAGACTTGCAATCTTGCAAGCGTGGACTTATATAATTGACATTTAAATCCCCGCAGAGCACACTAGGTATTTTATGTTGAAGTTTGAAGATAACGTCAAAGTGAATTCTGAAATATTTGAGATATTGCTCACCGTTGAAGATATTTAGACTACGTGCTTTGGGGGAGTTTAAGTGAAACTTATAGAAGTTAGTTATATTCAGGGTTATCTTTTCTCCAATTTTAGTGGAAATTGATATTGAGATGAATGGTGGCCGGCTGTATTTAATTTTAATGTTTAGATTGCAGTCATTTCTGACCAGGATGGCTGCCACGACCATTGGCCTATTGTGAACGATAAGTTCGTCATGCATAAATGCCGTAAAGTGTCCTGGTAAGGCAAGCTTCTTAGAAAAAATCTCAGGCCTGCAATTGAGTTCTTGTAAACAAACAATGTGTGCGTCCCCAAAATTAGTTAACATGTTTGGGATTTGATTTTTAGGGTCGTTAAGGTTAGCAGAAACTATATTTAAATTTTGGCATGTAAACGTTTTTGTTTTGTCACGGTTTTTGGATCTTTTGATTGTGTTTTTGGATCCAGAAATTGTGACATCATTGAAATTGGTTAGTTCGTTTGAGATTCGGACCGCCTGATTATTGCGTTCATTACTACTTGAGCTATTAGCGGGAGGTATTATGTAGTTTCGGACTGGATCAGTTATATCACTATTAGAGAATGTCGAATTGTTCGACAGTTCATTATTAGACTGCGAGATTTCATTCAGGATATTGTTACTGAAAGCTATAGAATTGGAGTTTGGGCTGACTATATTTTCAGTTACAATGTTAAATGTTGGTGTTTGGTTGATCAGAGGAATATGGATGTTGGTATCATCAGCATGCCGTATTTGATTGCTTCCTGATATACTGGCAAATTCAGGAGCCGACGGATTGAGAGTGGAATTATTATAGATTGCAGCGCCGGATTCAGCCGATGGAATAAGGTCATAATTATTATAAGTGTTAAGAGAATGTTCTATATTTGACATATTTTGAGAAATGTTGAGACTAAAAGTGTTATTATTTGAGGCAACGTTCACAAGGGGCGCATATTCATTGGACGAAGGGCACTCGAATATATTTACGCTTTGGTTACCTTGATCAGGATTAGGAAGTGATGGTAGTGTTGTTGTTGAATTCGTCCGTGGTGTTTCGGTTGGTTCCAGTCTTGCGACAGAATCAATAAATGACTTAGGTGAGTTAGAATTAAGTAAGAAGGTATCATTATTACTAATATTATTGTATAAATTAGGCATTGTCGTGTATATTATTTTTGAGGGGTTATAAATATTTTCGTAATAGTGACTATCGGTGTTTTTGAATAAATCGGATTCATCCCTGGTGTTAGCGGCCAACACGTTTTTAATAGTGGTTTGTTTGGACGAGTTTTTGGTTTTGTCAAGCAGTTTTTTAAGTTTGTCAGTGCTGCCATTGAGCAGCTTTTTCAGGGTGAAAAATATAATGATGTCACCACTGACATGCGGCAGTTTGTATCCATATTTTTCAAATATGCGCACAATTGTAGTGAATGTTTTGTTAGAGATTGCCGGTAGAGTCACGGAATTAATCTCGTCAGAACGTCCCGTTTTAAGAATTTTTTGAATATTCTTCTGGTCTGTTACAGCAGGCTGAAATTTCTTAAGGTCACTCTCCAAAACTATGATCTCGTCAAACACGTTTTTATCCACATTAAGTTCGAAGTCAATATTTTTACTAGCAAGGATGAAGTTACCAATAATATCAAGTGCAAGTTCTGGGATAATAAAGCACATATATTTAAACATCAATTTGTTACCCACGGTGATGGGGGTTTTATTAATACTGCTACGAGTATTAACTGAGTTGATCTTTAACTTCGGCCAGTTAATTGCTCCGTGACTGTATTTAAGGCGTTCTTTATTAGTGACGTAGTCGTTAATGTTTATATTAAGACTCAACATAACTTCTTTAGGGCCCGTTTCCCCCATGTCAAGATTCTTCATCGGCGATTTGCCATCCGATGCACTATAGGCAATTCTATAAATTGGGTTCTCTTTTGAGGGGTTTTAAATGGTCGGATTTTATGCGTAGAGCCCAAATTTTGTTTTTAGATTTTCATAGTTGTTAAAGCGCTATAATAAACTTTAATACTATATTTTAACAACTTTTTTATTGAGAAAATGGAGCATTAGGTGGTTAAGTATGAACTTAGGTGTTAAAATTACTTTATACCAACCCAGATCTATTGAGCTAAAAGCTTACAGTTTCAGCAGTTAAACACAATTACGGGTTCTTGACCTAGGGATTTAAAATATCATAATATTAATATACATATATAATAAGGTTAGGAGTTTTTGATTAAGGCTTAGAGTTACGACGTGCTCCTGTATCAGTCAGGCCAGTCACCGTCACAGCCCGGACTTATCCCGAAGGACTGCCGCGAATTATGATTTCAAGACATTCGAGATCGTAGTAAATTAGCAATTAATGTTGGAATGCATTGCATTATAAAGGCACCTGGTTCGGACTATGAGATTTTTCGGGAAGTTGTTACTTCGACTAGTATTAATAGAAATTTATCTAGTGTTTTGTTTTTAAGATTTTTATTAAGTAGTTATTATTGTAGGTAGATGCTTGTTAGACTAGTTTTTATTGTGTTTTGATCTAGGAATTTGGGTTCGAGATTATTAAAGCTAGTAGTATATTTTTATATCTACGATTTGTTCTAGCACAATTGTGCTACATTTAATATATTAGGAGTACTTCATCGGAGGATTTTCTATACTAGTCATTGTGATATACTAGGAGTATTTAATATGAGTAGAATTTTCAGGGTGGGATTTTCAGGGTGAATTTTCAGGGTGGGCTGTCATCATGTAATTTGAGACATATTGGTCGTAGTAAATTAATATGTTATTATAGTATTCCTGCTTCATAAACTTATTATATTCAGTCGAAAGTGTAGGCTGCGACGGGTCACTAGCGTCCTTGGAAGACCCAGTTTGGCGTTCGTGAAAGCAAAGCAACTCTGCCCCGACTGGTACGAGTATACATTGTGATGTATAGCAACTAGGTAAGATAATTGTATTACGGACCTTAAATGAGCTGTTAGAGCTATTTACTGATTCGCTGATTTATCGATTCACTTCCTTTGAATTAGTAATTTTGGCGGGATGTTGACTAAATTGCATTTTATTGGGACAGTTTTCCCCTGTTCCTATGTAGGGCAATGACTTGCTACTTGGTACCGGCGTGCTTGATTTAGCTTCGCAATTGGGGTCCAGTCCCGATGATGGCAGATTTGGTCTGCCACTTGTGTTATCAGTTGAAGTATCACTTAGCAATATATAAAATAAGCTAAGGTTTCAATTTTTAAGATGAAATTTATATTAAGGCTTCTGTAACCTACCGTGAACCCATTTGGCAGCCTGATGTGTTGGAATTCTCACTGGATGCTACGAGTGGACCCTCATTGCAGTTCCCAGGTTGAGTATTTATATTTTTAACTTTGATTGTGGATTGAGTTAAGGTTTTGTTTGAGTCGAGAATCGCACTCTCGTACTCAGAGTCCTCAGACTCACTTGCTGAGGTTCCCTGTAAAAGATCATGCTCAACTGTATCAGACTCGGATTTAGTGTTAGAAGCTGTTGACTTGTCGAAGGAGGTGTCCGTATAGTTGAGGACAGTCGAGCCGTTATTGTCGCTCAAGGCACCTTGAATTTCGTTTGCAGCCTTTGCTACTATATTGGGTGTAACAGAATGAGATTTTAGGCTTTATTAATGGGGTGACAGCGTTCCTGATACTTGACTACCCGCATATTTAGAGATTTTTTAAACATGAGATTTGGTGTATAATTTAAACTTAAACCTTTCGAGTTGAAGGAATATATATGAAGGGTCCAGTTTGTAAAATTGAAGGTTTTTTAATTGGCAAAAGATTTTATAAATTATACCCATAGTTTATTAGCTAGTGTACAATTATATTTTTGTTGCGCATAATTGACACAGAATTGGAGAAGCTATTGTGTCTGGTTTGTTTCCAAAAATTCAAACCAGAACAATGCTCCAAAGATTCACACAGCCAAGTAACTACTAACTGTTACCCCAGCCTGTCATCGGGCCCTTGTTGGTGAAGCTTATCTGGTTCTGATATGCTCACAGCTGTAGGCTTAATGGTCTGAAGATTGTCCGCATTAGGTATCAATTTGTACTGTGCTGACAAATGTTTGCGTTTGGTAATTGTGGAGGGTTTGCTATGATCTGTTGCAATATTGGGGCTCCATTGCTTACCTATGCCAGATGTCCAGTCTGCATCAATGGTAGACTCTTTCCTGGGCAGTGGGTAAATATTGGATTTGCTATTGGTTTGTGACACTGCCGCTGGTTTAGATATACTCGGTGCCACGTCAACTTGCATAACAGAGTCTTCCATGGTGCAAAAAGCAAGCTTTTTCGTGCTATCAGTTCGCACATCAGTCATGTTTATGGTGGAGTTTGAGCTGCGGAGATTGCCTACTTTTAAAATACTGTTGACACTATTTTCACGGCTGTTTGTTGGTTACTTAGTTTTATTGCAGCATGTTTGAAGCAGATGGGGTTAAATTTAGCCCTACGTTAAATTTAGCCCTACGTTAAATTTGGCCCTATTTTGGGAGCTTGCAGGCTAAATAGTTCAGTACCAAGTTACCGTGAATTGATATCCGTAATTCAAATTTTGGATAGAAATTAATTGTTTATTAAATTCACATTTTTGATAGAAATTAGTTGTTAATTAAATTCAAATTTTCGATAGAAATTAATTGTTTGTTAAATTAAGCCCTACGTTAAATTTAGCCCTATTTTGGGAGCTTGCAGGCTAAATAGTTCAGTACCAAGTTACCGTGAATTGATATCCGTAATTCAAATTTTGGATAGAAATTAATTGTTTATTAAATTCACATTTTTGGTAGAAATTCGTTGCTAATTAAATTCAAATTTTCGATAGAAATTAATTGTTTGTTAAGTGTTTAGCGGTTGCTTATATTGGTTACGGTAAAATGGACTGTCTGTGTTCGCATTTTAAGGTCATATTAATAGAGTTCAAATTTACTGTTTGGGCGCTTTTGCGTAATCGAAGAAAGGATTTTTTAATAAGCTTTATACATAGGGTGTCAGTGAACTTGTTGCTTGGCTACCCAAAGTTAAATATTTTTCAATGCAAGTTTTACATGTAATTAGTATAGTTTTCGCGTTGATGAACTATTAATTAAGTTCAGTTTACAGCATGGGGTTTTGAAGATAACACGTTTAACTGTATTACATGTTAGGTTTTAGCTATTGTGCAATTCCAGTTTTGAGTATATGGTTAATTGACACAAGAGTTGGAAGAGCTATTAAGTCCGGTTTGTTTTTAAAAATTCAAACCAGAATAATGCTTTGAAAACTCCCACAGCCAAGTAACTTCAAATTGCTACCCTAGCCTAATATTTGTTACTAGGCCATAGTATATAGGGTTTATTAGAATCTGTTATATTTACAACCCGGTATTCGTTCCTAAAACATATGACATTAAAATGCCACAGTGTCGGGTACTATTACCAAGTTCAAAATATATAAATTATATAATTAGGCGGTATTCACGATTCAGGGTTATATACCTAGGGTATTTACTGAATTTTATTATGGTTTGATTGTAGATTTTAGGAACTTTATAAATTTTGTCACAGAACTAGCTTCGTGTCTAATCGCATAATAATTTTTATTTGCACGTTTCGCCCACATGCAATCAGTCTAGCCTTAGTATTGCTGTTTTATGTATGATTGAGCCCAGTAGTTTACACGGTATTATATTAGCTTCAAGTTGGTGCATACTTCCAGTTTTGTTTTATTTCTAAGTTTTGTTTTATTAGTCTTATATTAATTATGATTCAGTATTTACTGTCTAAATGATATGACCTTGAAGCGTGAATACCCCTCATAGAAATAGTCCATAGCTTATTAACTATGATTGGAAAGTGAGAGCCAACTACCAGAAGTTATAAGTTCAGGGTTACATATGTGTCAAGTTAACCAATCCTATCAGTTATAGATTTTTGAGCCTTAGTCATTGCATTGTTTTTGAGATAATCAGCTGATTCTTGAAGTTTAATAGCCAAGAGTTCATTGTGTTTATCACGGTTGGCGGCCATACAATCAGATATCTTTAGACACTCCTCTTCAATGACATCAGGAGTGTACATCTGGAAAATTTGAGATCCCTCTTTGCCTGGGTCATTCTTATACACCGAAGACGCCATTATATTCAGCCTGTTGTTATGTATTCGATTGTACTCTAGTGAGATATCCATTTCATCTTGGAGATTTTTGCATCGCAAACTGAGAAGCCTAACTTCATCATCCTGATTATTGCTGAAGGAGATATTTTGGCTGGCCACCCGTGCTTCAATTGAGCTCAGTTTGTGATCATAGATTGAGGTCTGATTTTCAATTTGCCCCATAATTTTTTCATGCTCCTTATACACTATTTCAACTTTCCTATCGACTTGCTTAATCATATTCTCCTGAGTAGACAATTTGTCAGAAATGGCTCTATCGATTAAGAGTTTCAGTCTGGTATCGTCATGAATTGGCTCGTTCTTGGTATAGTTTTCATAGTGTCCCCCCCCCCATTTGCACAGTCGATTTGGGTTTCATATTCTCATCCATGTTAAGGAACTTAATCATATACTTGTATTTGATTGCACGTGATTCACTTAAGCATAGCCTGCTATTTTCATAAGCATATTCCTTTTGTTTGAAGCTAGCATATACATCTTACATGCTGGGGAGATCGAGTATAGAATTGTATTTATTGCCCTCGGTTGGTTTAATAAAGGGTTTGCCGCGTCTATTCATGATGCCCTTGTTGTGTTTATAGTTTCCGTCATAATGCTTTTTCTGATTTATTGTTGAGTCAAATATTTCATTGCTTTTAAGCCATTTGCAGGCTATAAAGGTGATAGCCCCTTCGACGTCTTCAAAATCGAATTTAAAGGCTTTTGGAAAGGTCCCAATTCTAGATGCCTGAGCATCCTCCCGAAAGGTGTCCTGATGTAGGGCATTTACTTCCCATATTTGATTATTGAGTATGGCGGTCCGTACACCTCCTCGGTGAAATCTCAGCTTAGCATTGTTGTATTTAAGAACAAATTCTTCACATAGTGGGATATAAAGACTCCATATTTCATCGATATCCAAGGACCATGATTCCCGAATAAATGGCAAGAGCGCTGTTATGGCTTTGTGGGAACGAGTGTTGATTTTGAAATGGCCGAATCGCATGAAAGTCATAAAGCTGACGATATTGTCGACTTGAATAAATCTTACAAGTGATTTAGCGTTAACGTCCCAGTGACGTAGCCCATTAATAAGAACAGAGTCGGGTCTCAGTCCAGTTTTCTCAAGTAAGGTAATGAGCTGCCAGAATTCAGTTGGCTTGGTTTCAATTTTAAAGAGCTCTTCCAAGAATTCTTTACCTTTCTTTGTGCGGATAGGATTGGGACAGTTCAGACGCTCCTGATTGTCTACTGCATCGTCAAGCGAATCGCGGTTAATCGAGCTCAAATCGTTAGGGCACATGATTGTAGGATTAGTGTAATCGTCAGGGTCATTCAAGTCCCATTGAACATTATATTGGGGCAACCGCGCTTCGCGGTTTTTATTGATTTGCCATTCTTCGTCACAGAACCAATTATAAACCTGGCCGAGAAATTTCAGATTTATGTCCTTGCTCATGTTGTTTTCGATTATCATGTTATTTCTACTGGTAGCTACAGCCCGATTGTAGGGAGAACTGTTCTGGTTACGTGATTCAGTTCTGTTATTGCTTCTTGCATCATTGCTGTTGCTTTTTGCATCATTGCTGATATCGTCTCTTAAGGTTGTTTTTCTACGGTTATCGAAGTTAGCTGCATTCCCCCATCTATCATTAGATTTATAATCGTCATTATTACGAGGCGCATTACTGGGACGCTGGAAGTGGTCGCGTTCACTATTGTTAAAGTGATACGTGTCATGAGACTGCTCATATCCGGATCGTTGTTGTTTGAAATCATCTCTATGGTAAGGTCGCTCTTCTGAAGAAGTTTGGTAATTATGTGTTAAGTAGTTTGGTAGTTAGTGCTATCCAAATATTGTGATATATTGTTTTACCTCGAAATTCACGGTTTTTATAATTGTTAGGGCTGATGCCTCTATAGTCATCATTGGAATTGTGCCTATAATGCATACTGCTGTCTTGATTTTCGCGTCTAGAGTAGCCTCTTGCACTATGTCGTGTCAGTCGAGGACTATTGTGATAAATTGGCTTGAGCATACTATCATTTGAACGTTCATGCTTTCTGACTGGACTACGATATCTTCTCGACTCACGCCGATCATCATAATTGTCATAATCCCGCGTTCTTTCCATTTAACCGATTGACAGTCTGAATTGTACGTGAGATGTTGGAGTTCCGTACTGCAAAGCGTTGCGACCTGTCTGAAAATTTGGTGATGGTATTATTACGTATTAAAGAGTGTAGCGAGGAGATTGGAGCATGGTGACTCCCTGTGAGACTTATAGGCGCAGTTAAATTATCTAAAACATTAATTATATATTTTGAACTGTTCATTTTATCTAAACATTAATTTTATCATTTGGACTACTGAAGGACATGGAATAATTGACAAAGCTGTATTACCGTTACATTAGATCTCCACTCATATGGTCTGTAATATCGCATTGTCTACAAATATCGCATTGTCCACGAATACTGTATATAGTTAACAGTAGTTGTGCGTCCGAACACGTGACAACTTATCATATTTTAACGAGATTTCTCAGTCATTGTCGAATCATCGCCAGATTATTGTCGACCAACAGTCACTTGTGCTGGTTGTATGCGAGATGTCATATTATATTGTCGGTTTTGTTAGACTGATTGGCAGAACCTTAGCGAGTAGGCCTGTTGGGCCTCATTTTCTGAATATTGAGTAAGATAATCGCAAATTGATGAGCACTTATAGATGCAACTTCCTATGTGACACAGCTCATTCTTAGAGCTGTGTTATTGTGATATATTGCAAGATGTTATGTTCAGAAATAAGTTGTAACAGTAGCGTTTAGTTACGTTTAGTAGCGTTACAGTAGCGTTAAATTAGAGCTATCGATTAACTGCTGTCGGTATTACAACAACAGCGCAGTTCTACCAACAGTTGGACATACTGCTGTAGGGGGTATTTATGGAGGAGTACAGTTGAAAAGTTACCTACTTGTGGAATAATATAGAAATAATTTGTAGTAGAATTGCTCTGTTGGAAGATGCGGAAGTTGGTGATTTTGATTATTTAACGTTTCTCTTGCTGTATTAAGTTTGATAAGGGTAGGTTGGTGTCGTATCATTTTAATTGCCTGAATTTACCAGGAGATTGGTTGATAGGAGTAGACTCATGAATTTTTAATGTGAATTCAAGCGTGGAAATATTAGTGATTTCACAATTATAGTTTCGCGATTGGAAGCCGATTAAATAATGATTGTGAGACTTGTACAGTTGTTACGTAATGCGTTCCGGTTGAAGCGTTCCGGTTGAAGGTAGAGATTGTTATAGTCTGCGACACGATTGAAATTTTAAGATACGGCCACACGGCTGAAGCCTAAGATTGTTGCATAATGCCTTACGGTGTTACGTAATATGATTTCGGGGTGTTACATAAAGCGTCACCAGTCGGTTCAGTGTTACATATTGTGAAGCGATTAAGAGTCAGCAGATATGGCTGTACATTTAGCGTTATGGTCGAAATGTTACATAATGAGTCACTAATAATGAGTTACTATAAAGTGTTACCCATTGCGTCTCCAGAATTGATAAGTGCAGCATATTGTGATGCGGCTAAAGGTTTGTCGTTATAACTTTTATTTCAACTATTCAGTATTTCAACTATTCAGTATTAACCATTCAGAATGTTGCTTGCTTGCTTGATATAGAGCATCGCCTGCTAGTTGCTTGGTATGCAAAAGTATATTACAGTAGTGGTTTTATTATTATCTGTATTGAACATATGGGTAAGGCTTAAGGCCTGAGAGTGCATCACATCGAGATCATATCGAGATCCATCTCCATTAGAAGGAGCTCGTCCTATTTTCCAGCAAAGTATGCTAGGCAGACTTTTATACCATTGAGTCAGATTATCACCATCGGCAGTTTCTCTAGATTGGCATCCTGCATAGCTCTCTTAGCCATGTTGTAGGGGGGCCATTGCTGAAAAAACACTTTAGTGAAAACTATTCTTAGCGAAAACTATAGAAAATTAGAGAAAAAATAATAAAAGACGAAAAAAGACTAAATTTGAAAAACGTCCTACTCGTGGCCCAACTAAAACGAGACTCCCCAACTAAAACGAGACTCCCAACTAAAACGAGACTAAAACGAGAGATTATATCCCCAGTGGCTTCGGACAATTGCCTAAAAAAATGGAGACATCTGGACCGAGCGGTCATGTTATGACTCACATTGTGTGTATGATTCACCTATTGAGTGATTCACCATAGATGATTCACTGTCAGTCCTATTCATACTGTATGACTGTACACAAACTGTGCCCAGAAGAC
>SCLE01340991.1:0-11857 GCA_004367955.1 Bathochordaeus stygius | reverse complement strand
CTTAAGTAACCTGCATACTACGAGACTAAAGAGTGGAATAATATGCGTAGCGTACAGGAAACCAAAGCTGTCCGGGTAGGAGGGTGGGTGTCTAGAAAAAGCAATTAGCTCCTTTCTGGACCAGTACTCTAACTACCTACCTCTCGTTCATGCAGGTCACCTTACCCAATTTTGAGTTGTGACGTAGTGTTGTAGTGCCGTCTTACTTTTATAGACACTAACCTACGTCTTTAACCCACGGGATTATCTGACTCAGTTTTAGTTGTTCCTTAAGTAACCTGCATACTACGAGACTAAAGAGTGGAATAATATGCGTAGCGTACAGGAAACCAAAGCTGTCCGGGTAGGGAATAATATGACTTCATTTGAAACCAACCTATCGCTGTCCCAATATTAGTCCCATTCTAAGTCAATTATTCCACTTTCATTTTAAAGATTTCAGAATTTATTTAATCTAATTGGTTCAGTCACCAGACTCTAATGAACTTGAGTTATTACATATATATATATATTTTTTTTTTCAGTCAAAGTTCTTCTTTTTTTTTTTAATCCGAATAAGACTCATCCGAATCTTCTACTCTATGCATAAATTCTCTTTTGATGATCTTTATCTTTTCTTTAACCGCCTCATCTATTTCTATTAGTCTACCCTTCACATAGAAATTTCTTGAAAAGATTACTAATTCATCATAGTAACCTACTCCTACTATTTGTTGTAGACATGGCATGATATGAATTTTAAAGAAATTATAGACCATTGATTTAGCTCCTTCACTGCATTCACATAATTTTAGATCCTCTACCAACACAGGTACTATAATCCCCACTCTTTCTAATAATGACTCTTCTATTTTCAGTCTAACAACGAAGTTTATAACTTTCACTAATAGCTTATGCAATTTTTTCCCTTTGATTTTCAATCTCTTCATTTCCTTTTCTAAATCTTCAGACACTTTTCTTGTAAAGTTTTCTTTAGCCAAGAATAATACCATTCTAAATTAATTTAATGTCATTTTCCTTTCTAATTTATACTCCTTTATATATATTATATATATATATATTTTTTTTTTTTTTTTTTTATTCTTCCTCCGATTCCATCCAATCTAAATTTTCTTCAATCATATCTTCTACATTTCTTAAGCGACCTTCTCTCATTATTTTCCCTGTTACTGTTAAGATGTCTTCATTACAGTCTAATTTCTTCTGAATTATCGGAAAGAAAGCTAGACAAAAATAATTTAAGATCATTGCTTTCAATTCCAACAAGTTGCTACATAATTCCGCATCTTCTATTAGTGTTTTGAGCAATAGTTCAATCCTCATACACTCATCATCTTCTAGGTCCATTCTCAATATTAATATTGAATAGCTTATTACTCTCTCATGCAATCGACTACCTGCCGATCCGTGTTTGTCAAACATTAGTTCAATTTTTCGAATTATATCTTTTCCCAAACATTCAGCCATTCTGAAAAAGAATTTTAACCTCCCCTTATTTTTTTTTTATTCAATTTGACTATTCTCTCATAACTATATTTCTTAGAATTGCTGCCGGCGATTTTTCCGTTGTCATTAGATGAGCTCCCAGATAAACATTCGGCATGTCACTATTCCTAGTCCACCTCATGTGTCTGGTAACATCCCCTATATCTACTCCTTCCCTCATTAATGCTACACAGCATGAGACTCTCCCCGAGTGTTTCCCCGGTATTTTCTCCATACGAAGTCTCTTTGCCATAGCTACTAGTTGTAAATGTGCTCTGTTTCCAGAGTCTTCTAGACCATCTTCCGAAAATATGAAACCACTTTTCGGCGCATTGCAGTATCTAAACCACCTAGTTAAAGCCATTACTGGACAATCCCAAACTCGTCCTTTTACTTCTGAGACTACCAATTTTTCTTCCTTTAACCCTTTCCTATTTACTTTAGACCTCCTTATGCCTATTGTTATGAATCTGCACCCTTCATTCCTTGAAACCCTAAGGTCCTCCCATTTTAACCTAAAGCAATCCTTCCATCTAGCTCCTCCAAAACATGTCAGATAAACAGCTATTGCCGCTGCTCTTCTGAAATAACTCGTTTTATTTACTAATTTAATGCTACCAAACCATAAGCATAGCCCCAATTTTCTCATGTTAGCCCAACTAATAACCGGAGCCTTTTTTAATCCCGGTTTTCTATTCATGACTTCTCCTTCCAGAAATTTATCTATGATTCTAATAAAATGTAGATAATGCCAATAGTCAAATCTAACAGCTCTAAGAATAAAATTACGATAACGCATTATTTTAACAGCATGAGTGGTTTTAAAGTTTTCTTTTATATGATTTAAAAGCCAGTCTGCCGCCTGTTTTCCCGTAACATTCTCCTTCAAGCTGAATACAGTTCTAAACTTTTTGTAATCTTTCATCGTTCTGGTTTCAGCCTTAATTTATAGCTTGAGTCAAAATATCTACTGCACTAATAGTTTGTTCATCCCGCACTGGCCAGACTTTCTTTTTTGCATTAACCTTCTCTTTTTCTTTACCCTTTTTATCAAAGGCTGGCCATTTCGAGTTCGACTTACTTCTATAATTTTTATTGAACGTTGTTGAGCCTCCTCTCTCAAATCTGGGTTTACCCCTTCCTCTTAAATTTCCTCTTGATGAGTAGTTCGTGTAAGAGTTAGAATAAGTAGTGAAACCTCCTCTTCCTCTAACCCCTTGTCTTCCAAATTTCCTCTCAAAATCATTCCTCTTATATTGAGATGTTGCCACATATTTATTCTGAGCCGCCTTGCGATGAAGGGACGAAAATATTTTAGCACTTAAACTTCCTACTCTAAGTATTTTATCACTAAATTTTCCTTCCACTTTATGTATTTCAACCATCTTCTTTCTAATTGGTCCATTTGCTATTTCTCTAAGATCAGGGTTTTTACTATTTGCCGTTAGATTCCTATCACTATGATTCATATCCGTTACTTGTAAAATTGGATTTAGTTCTTTCACCAACCAATGTCTCGTATAAAATTCTTCCCCTGCATTTTTCTGTAAATCACTTAGCTTATCTCTAAGAAACGTTTTATATGATATATCTTCCTCTGTACAAGCATTAATTAGTCTCAATGGCCATTCTTCAAAATAATCATTTCCCCTTTTAACAATTTTTCCTAATTTCTTTTTCTTTTCCTTCTTCAAAGCTTTACTGGCAAGGAAATTTTTTACTGTTTTTTCTTTTCTCTCCCAGTCATTCCTTGCTATGTCTAATTTTTTCTCCGCCGCTTCAACTCTCCTGTGACATTCTTCCATAGAGAGTTGGTTTAACTTCTTATCATTTTTATCTACAACTAAAGCTATACCTTTATTAATTAATTCTTTCTTTTCAACCCATCCTCTAGCAATAGTCACCGTCTCTGCTGCTGTGAGCATTACATCTCCTGCTCTGTCTCTGTCCTTCTCACAGAATTCCCGCATTTTCTTGGTTTTAACATCTTCTGTAAGCTCCTCCGCAGCATCTTCTTCATGATATTTTATTCTCCCTGCAATCACATCTGCAGTTACATTGACTTCCCATGGTGTTCCTTTTTTGTTAATCTCCGCCATTCTTTTCTGACTTGACGCATGAAATTCTAAAATAGCTTCTGCCTGATCCTCCATGTCTAAAAACTTTTTCAGTTATTCATTTCATGTTATTATTATTACTATTGTTTTATATATTTTTTTTTTTTTTTTTTATACAGTAAACTCTCCATTAACTATTGTTACCTCCTTTTCATAACTCTTTATCCAGTCCTTAATTCTCAACGCTACTCTTTTAAAGTCCAGGTTTTCTTCTAAGCTATTTCCTAAGAGAATATTCATTTCTAATTTTCTATAGTAATCTGTTTTTAATTGACAGTAAATCTCTCTTATATCCCATAAATGTATCTCATTTACTAAGCTCCCCGGTGATTCCAATAGCAGCGTGTTTATATTCGCTAAGTTCTCCGTTTCCCACTTTGTTTTTCTTACTACTCTTTTAAAGTTCATCCAGACTCTAATTGCCTCCTTCTTTTTTTCTCGAACGCCAACCTCCCTGGCCTCATATTCCAACCTTTTCTCTCTAATCACTACCAAGTTCATTCTCTGAAGTAAATATTTGTATTCCCCATTTTCTAACTTATTTATAATCCAGAAGAGTTAAAAAATGTTTTTTTTTTTTTTTTAACAGAAATAATCATTGAACTTACAGTAATTCTGCATGTTATCCTCTTCTTATGTTCCATATATATATGTATATATTTTAAATATTACAAATTACCAGAAAATACTTCTTGGGTCTTATGTTAAAACTAGCATTCAGTCTTCTTCCCCCTATAAAATTTTCTTCTTCTGAAGGAATCATAGTTACTCCAGGCATTCCAAACCATTCCTTCTCCAATATTCTTATTTTAATGTTCTCCTGTGTCATTAAGTTTGCCACCCCAATTGGCCATTCCAGCCAGAGATGACCTAATATTACCATCCTAGTATTCTTAAGATCCCTGTTTATTCTCCACAAGACTCTGTTTAAAATATTTTTCGGAGGAAAAAGAAACACCGTTTCCCCTAACAATTTTTCTTCTGTAACTGAGAAAAAGTCCGTAGCCCATGCTTTCGGATCCTCTCTCCATGAAATAAACTTTTTACATTTGGTATTTTCTTTTACTGCCATTCCGTCCAATGTAAATTCACATTTAATCGCTTTTTCAATTATCCTGAAATTAAATTCTGGAATAAATTCTTCATTCCAATTAATTAGCCTTGATGCTGCATCTGCTAGTTGATATTTAGTACCTATCCAGTGAACGCTTAACTCCATTTGAGCCTCCTCCGCATATTCAAAAATCTTTAATATTATTTGATTTAATCTCAAATTCGACGTTCCATCATTTTTAAAGGCATAACATACAGGTTCATTATCACAAAACACCGTCACTGTCTTTCCTTTTAGTCTATCTACCCACTTGACTAACGTTGACAGGATAACAAAAGCTTCCTTTTCGTGAATTTCCCATCCCTGTACTTTCTCCGAAAAATAATGCGTATTTTCTTCTGTGATTCCATTTTGAAAAATTTTCATGCCCGCTGCCGCCTTCGAGGCATCAGTAAAGATTACCGCTTCCACTTGAATAGATTCTTTTTTCAACCAAGACCTCTTTATTTTTAAATAATTTAACTCCTTCCATTTTAACAATTCTTCTCTTAAATATTTGTCTACAATAATCCATTCTCGCCCTTCTCTATTAGCTTCTGTGATTTTCCACGTCATTTGTCTAATATATCTCTTCATTCTTCTACAAGCTATTTGAAAAGAGACTGCTTTTCCTCTTAGAATCTCTAATTTTTTCATGCTCGCTTTCTCACCATCTTCTTTTTTAAGAAAATAATCCATGATTTCTAAATATTTCAGCCATTTCTCCCTAGGAACACTGATAGAACCTTCTCTCGTATCAATTTTCATTCCTAGAAATTCTTGTACTTTCTTGGGCTCCATGTCACTTTTCTCCAGTGAAATAAAACCCCCCGAGGCAATAATAAGTAATACTCCTAAATAACAATTTTTTGGCACATTTCCTTCTTCAAAATCTTTTTGTGTGTCCAAAAACATTCTATCATCTAGATACAGTGAGGCTTTCACCCCTCTCTGCTTTCTTGGTTCAGTTTTATGAGGTGAAAACCCCTTTTGTCATCTAACTTCGTCATCAGATTATGACTTTCTATAACTTCTAATATGTTATTAAGGCCTTCCAATTTACATGGAGTTGAACTAGCCTCTATTAACTTTATGATCCCACCATCATAGCAGATTCGTGGTTTCGACTCCATTGAGGCCAGTACTAATTTCGTAACTAATTTAACCTCTTTTTTATCTTTTACCATAATCAATGTCCCCGTTTTAAGCCATTTAGTTAAGGTATCAATAATAAAAACTTCATGTTTCTTCATAAGGCCTTCATTATTATTTTCTTCAATTTTCATTGGCCATAAACCTTCTTTTTTAATTATTGGAACCTCTTTTGTTAATTTATACCAGTTCTTAAAACCTGCAAAACTTTTTTCTTCATATAAGTCTTCTTTACATTTTTTAACAATTTTGGCTCTTACCTTCCAATCCGTGGCTTTTTTCCTTTGTAATCTTCGTTCTTCTTCAAGCGTAAATCCTTCTTCATCTGCTTTAACTATTTCCGAGAACTCCTTGTGCCATTCTGTTTTCGTCCCAATTCTGCCTTGTTTTCTGTAATTTTTTCCTTGATTTACATTCGTAGGCATGATATTTTCATATAAATCCACCCCTCTATGCAAATCATTATAAACAACATGTTTGTTCCATTCCCCATGCAATTTGTTGATCATAAGCAATTGGATTTCTACAAAGTCCGAATATATACCTGCATAAAAATCTTCTGCATCTCTAAAGTAAATATCCGCCCATACCAAAAATTTGACCTCTTTATTTATTACTTCATGAAATTTGTCAAAATATGTCCACGCTAAATCTTTCCATTCTTTATAAAAGAAAGGGCCTCTTCTTTTCCCCATTCTATCTATAACTATTGCATTGTTTTTATTTACCGATCTGACCGCCTTTGGCATCATACTTGGTTCATTCAAAAAATCATTGCACCAATCTAGATGTTCTTTTGCCATGCAGAGACATCTGTCCCAACCAAAATGGGAAGGAAAATCCCTTTGTGTGACCTCAATCATAGTATTACCACACTCACATAAATTATTTCTGCGATCAAGTTTTCATATGTTTTCCATATTTCTTTTATTTAATTGTTTTATTAATTGGAATGAATTCACATTTAGTGAAGCATAGCTCTAAAGGTTAAACTATCCTTCACATAACTGGCAGTTTTCTAATAAATGTTAGTAATAAACGAGGTAGATAAATTAGCAAAATAACAAATAATTTCTATACAAATATCACGGCAGTATGTCCAGAAAAAATATCTCAGGCTAAGGCAGTTTCCTAGCGTACGAGTGAAGTAGTACTTTATGTCCTTTAGCCATGAAGTCTGTTGTTTTTTGGGAAATCCTTCCATTTCTATAATACTATTTTTAATTATTTTTACGCAATATTTTAACGTTACCAAACCTCATAAATTTTCAAACATCTCCCATTTATCGTCCTCCCCTATTTGCATCCTCATAATAGGAATATCGTTTTGATTTGTCTCCAGATTGTCCTCCCACAGGTCTGGATCCATCTCCGAAGTTACTTCTATGAACCCCGGGAGATCTTCGTCGAATTCCGTGTCTAATTTTTCCGAGATCGGTGACTGTCTCCTTAATTCTTCTGTCGAGCTCCATTTTGCTAAATTTATTTCTTGATTTTCTGAATCGCTAATTTCGACATACTCCTCCCTGTATTTTTTAAGGTCTCGTTCCGCAATTTTTTCTTTTTTCTTCGCTAAATAATCTTCTTTCAAAAATTTTCTTTTTCTTTTAGCCTTCATATCTTCGTCTTCAGATTTATTTTCCACTTTTTTTCGTTTTTTCGTAACTCTATTGGATTCTGAAATTTTTTTAAAAATTTTCTTCAATTTTAACTGTTTTTGACCCGGAACCTTATAAATTTTCCAGAAGATCTTACCTATGGATCTCATGATGCCTTGTTTGACCGCCACCCCGGTTTCTAAAAATTCTTCTATTTTTCTCGAGTCCGTGCGCACAATTTTTTGAACCAGCATCGGTTCTTTATTTTCCTTCACTAAATCTTCTTCCGATGATGACGCGTAAAGCGACGTTTTATCTGTACAGATGTCCAATTCATCCTCCATTTCTTCCAGATCTAATTTCGTCTCTTTCGGCATCCTTTCTTTGAAGCTAAATAAGTCATTAGTTTTGGTTTTAATTAGCACCGCCTGAGCCCTTCTAAATTTTCTTCTGCGTTCAAAAGACCTGATTACTTTCGCTCTTTCTAACCTTTTTATTTCTTGAGGTATAAAAATATCCTTCCACATGTTTCCGTCTTCCGGTAAAAAATTTTGAAAGGCTCTTTTAACATCTACCAGCTCTTTAAAGCTATGAATGTTATTAAGTACTTCTTTCAGCTTGATAACATGAGGCCTGTTCTGTAGCCCTATATCCACTAATAACGAATAAAGTGTCAGGCCCCTATCAAAGAAGCCTTCAAGATCTATTTTTCCCAACCGGGTGGCCAATTCCCCTCTCAAATTCGCAACCAAAATATTGTAACAATTCATATTGTATAAAGTTGCATCTTCTTTTAAGGCTTCAACTTTTTCTAACCACCATTTTTCCAAGAATATTTGATCTCCTTCCAGTCTGGCATTCTTCATAAAGTGCACTACTTCCATTCCAAAGCGTGACTTTTTTAATGAAAACCACGAGGATTTATCATCCAGATTCTTAAATAATAAACCATCACACTGCTCACTATTTGGCTTACAATTTACCTCTCTGACGCAATCCAGGACCGTTTCCAATAATTTTTTCGAGTTTTCGGCCTCCCTGAATTCCACCACCACTAACTTCTTGCTTAATTCTTCTATTTTAATTGTGTGACTCAGCACTTCTTCATTTATGACCGCAATTCTGAAATCTTGCCGCAAAACTCCCTTCTCCGAGTTTTCTATAATTTTTTCTTCTTTAAAACTAGCCAAAACCGACTCTCCTTCATTAAGCCCTTTCTTCTGACTTTTTTCATCTATAATTAAATTACCATCAATAATCTCATCTTCCGATGTTAAAATACCCTCAAGCGAGCTAGCCATCATTGCCTGATCATCCAAATATTTTGTCGCTCTGCCTTGCAGTTTTTTCAACTTCTTCTTTTTTCCTTCTGAAGAAGAAAAATATTTTAACCAATTACTGTCAATTGAAACATAAACAAATTACCTGTTTTCTCACGCAAAATGATATCCTTCCCAAGAAAATGCTTCACTTCCTTTTTTGTTTCTGAGCTCGAAGTCTCTTCCCAGTCCTTCTCACTTTTTTCTTCAAAAAATAAAAATTTTTTATTTAATATACAACTTAATTTTTTTCACCTGAAAATTGCTCTAATTTTTTCTCCCAGACTTCAAACATACCGTCTTCATCATTTTGAATCAACTCGAGATCCTGTTTCCAAAATTTATTCAATCTGCCTAATATTTCCTCTTTTTTGACCCTATTTGCTTCCGCCACAAACGATCCACCTTTTAGCATGTCATTCAGGTGTCCAATAATTTCTATATATTTTTTCACAAAAAGTCCCTTCTCGACCCATGCTTCAATAGTTTTCGAGTTTAGAAGTCCCTGCGCAGCTTTTATCATTTTCGCATACGCTGTTTGTTCCGACGTTTTAACTTTATCCTTTTTCTTTGTCTCCTTTTTTAGATCCATTTCTAAAACAAATTAAAATTAATCTTAAGTTTTCATTCAGGGATCTAAAAGTTACAGATCAATAAAAAGTTCAATAGTTATTTACATTGCCACAGTTAAATCACATAAAAATTTTTCCCACTCATTTAGCCGGCCCACATTTTCCTTCTCCAAAATTTTTGCTTTAGCCGCTATCCTTTTTCTGTTTTTCAGCAGCTCCTCTTTTGACATAAACAGCCTCCAAAGCCTACAAATTCTTTTGATATCCAAATCACCTCCTCTGGGCCAAGCATCAAAATAGTAAATATTGAGCTCCGATTCTTAAATAAAGATTATTTTCAGCCAAAGCTTCATAATCAAACTTACTATCAAATATAAAGTTCTTGAAATTTTCATAGCTTCCTATTTGTTTCATTTTCGACGCCCTTCTAACGCGCTCTAAATAAACTGGCATTCGATCCAATTTTCTTAAACCATCCTTCCTTATTTCTTCAAACGACGATAATTTATCCATTTTTTTAGCTACATTTTGCTCCAATGAAATCACACTCGCATTTTCAAAATCTAGGACCTTCCTCCAAACTTTCCGCTCTTTTTCATGATACATGCGTGGATATTTGGTCCACATAAAGTTTTTCTTCTTAAAACCTCTTACTTGAATACTTCTTGCATCTTTTAACGAGCGCATATAATTTTTTGCAATAAATTTTCCTGCTCGAATGTCAACTGTACTACCGCCGACTGCCAGTTCCATCCATTTCCTGATTATTTTTTCTGGCATTTGAAAAATTTCACTAAACAACAAATTTTTTAACCAACTTTAATCAAAAATTCTTTTTAAACGCTTTTAATCTCAAAACCAAAAATACTAACTTGTTTTGCATTCCCAGCCAAAACTGTGCCGGTATAAATGCCTCGCCTTTCTCTTTCCCAAGGATCCAATTTTCCCTTGAATCTTTGTAGCCTTCATCCACTAACTTCATTTCAGTAGCTACTAACGCTATATTTCGTGCAAATATTTCCCAATTGCCTGAAATTTTCGTATCTTTTTGATAAGCACCTTCAATAAAACCTTCTGCCGGCACTACTGACACTACATCACCTCGTCTGACGTCCCGATCTGGCCAGTTAACTTTCCGCCAACATCTGTTTGTCGTAAACAATTCCATTTCCGACCAAAATTTCGTCCAAATAAATTGGTCTTTAGCTTGAATTTTGAAGTTTTCTTAATTTTTTTCCCATTTAAATATTTATTTTTTATTGTAGTTTAATCTTACCTTTTGTTGGAAAAATTTTTTCCACTTTTTCCTTCTCAAAAAGACTATTTCCAAAACTGGCCAGCTGTGACCAAAACAGGCTATCACCATTAATTGGTACTATGTAGCTTTCCAGCGGAATATAATTGCAACTCGAAACCAGTGTTACTTGAGCCATCACATTTCCAACCACTGCTTTCTCCGTTATTTTGATAAAGCTTTCATCTTGGGTCATAAATTCTTTACTAAATTCCACCGTGTCATCTACCTTCTTCTGTAATTCCGGTTCCGAGCTAATTCTTAAATTGACCAGAACCATCGGTCTGTCCCATAGCTGAGCATACTCTATTTCTTCATAATTTCTGTATTTCGGAATTTCTCTTTTTAAAATCCTTGTGGCTCTCAGCCATTTGCCTATAATAAATTTTGATACAATTTATTTTTATAAAATAATTTTATTTAACTTACTTTGCAGAACTGGTCCCGTTGAAAACCACAGGATTTCCGTATTTCTTCTCCCATACTTGTTCGCAAATCCCGCCATTTTTTCTTCCGTTTTCAGCTCATTGAAGACTTCATAAATTTCTGATCTTTCCAAAAACCTGTTATCATCATCCAGCGCCATTTTTTCCATTTTGTCTAATTCTTTAACCAAATCAGCCATTTGTGTTGAATCCACATTTAGCCTTCTAATATCAGTTAACAATTCCAATTTGTCCAGACCAGGGTCTATATCCTCCTCATATTCATTAAATATTTCTTTCGGACACAGTTTTTCTTCAACCGAAATAACCTAAGTCATTTTTAATATTTTAAAATTCACAAAAAACTTTTTTTACCTTTATCAGTTTGAATTTAAGCACTGCATAATCAAACTGATCTATTCGATTTCTAGAGTCATTTCTCGTGTTTGCCAAATAGCCGTGAAAAGACTCTAGATCCGCCTCCATCTGCACAATCATAACAAATTTCATTCTGAGATTCATTTCAAGATTTGGCGTAACATATGATAACACCCTCTCTGTCTCAATTAAATCTTTCCAGGGATTCCAAAGATCAGCCTTCTCCTGATTAACAATAAGCCCATCTTGTGGTATAGCCACCATTGCTCTGATAATTTTCTTCTCTGAAACCGACTCTTCTGTTTTAACTTTAACCATTTTCGTCACCAGATATTGCAATTTTGGATCATTAACAAATAAATCTGTCCATCCCTGATTTGTAGAACAGGTTATTAGCCATGGAATAACATCCGTCCAATCCTCT
>SCLE01339893.1:0-11876 GCA_004367955.1 Bathochordaeus stygius | reverse complement strand
AAATGGGACCATCCTCAAAAATCGTGTTGCACAGTGTTATCAGTTTTATATCTACTTTCAGTTATGTATTTTATGGGAATTTGTTTAGCATAATTTTAACCTATTTTTGCCTATTTTTCAGTTTTTGTCATTTTTTCATTATCATTTTAATTATAGATAATGTTGGCGAGAGCCTATTATTCTGCCACTACTTCCCCCCGAATGATTTGTAACTGATGCTTTCTGATTTCGTTAAGTTCATCGGCAACTTCAGTAACTACCCGATTTTCGATTCTCACTAGGTTGTTGACTCTGACCATTGATAGCGCGGTTATTCCGAATATTGGGACTGTAAAATCGGTATTAGTTTCCGCTATTATTGGGTTAATTGGCTTACAAAATTTGCATTCTGATAAATCGGCCCTGTGCGGGCATTTATCTTTGTACAAATCTTTTATGCTGGCATTAAAATCTTTGGTACCTAAGGTCCTACGGATGTGGTAAGGTAGTTTATTGAAAATGCCGATGCAACTGAATGGAAATAGTTGTCGATTAAAGTGACTGTGATTCTGTAAATTGGCAAACGGAGTTTCAGTTACACAGTAGCTAGTATTCTTAAGGAATCGTTTCCTCGTTACTATATCCGTAATTATGATGTTGGATAAGTGATGGTATACTAGCTTAGGACTTTTTTTCAAGGCAGTGTCACCGATTCTTGTTAATATACACTTTTCGTGTAAATTTTTTGGGGATTGCCACCCCACTTTGAGAAGTAGTTCAGCATAACAGTGCCTTTTATTAAGTTTTGGCCTAATGTTTAAAATATCAGCTATGATATTGGTTATCACTCTTGTGAGCTCATTGTATGTTTTGTTCTCGCAAACGGGAATTATTTCAAATGCGTAATTTAAATTACCGTATATAAGGCTGTATGCAAGCTTTATTAGTTCTTTTTGAGATGATGAATGTTTGATGTGGCTGATCGAAATACGGTGGCCAATTAGTCTTTGTTTTAGAAAATCGGTTTGATTTTTAAAATTAAGGTTACTGTCAAATCTCATACCAAGATATTTGACATTACTTTGATGACTTATTACGTGGTTATTGACGATTATGTCTTTATTAGAATTTGGCTTACACACAACCGTATATGCCGTTTTAGGGTATGATAGCATTATACCCCTGTCCTCTGTCCATTTAGAAATGTTGGTAATTAATTTTTCCGCTGCTGTTTTTGCCTCGTCCAAGCTCGGTCTGCTTATCACGCAGATAATGTCATCTGCAAAACAAAAGACTTTAGTATTTTTATCATTTTGCTGAACTACATCTTCCACTCCGTTAAATGCAATTTGGAAGAGGGTCGGAGATATAGCTCCTCCCTGAGGGACCCCATTGGGTGATAGTATGAATTTGTCGCTAATTTGTCCCTTAGTTACAACTACCCCATATCGCTCTGTAAGTTGTCTGTCAACGTATAGGCAAATGTTGTGTTCGGCGATTTGTTTGAGCTTATGACTAATTAGATTGTGGGATACGTTCCCAAATGCATTTTCAGCGTCGATAGTTACTAGAATGCAGTAAGAGCCTTTAGGAATAGTGGCAATTGCGCACATTACTTCAGACATGGCAGTGGAGCAAGATCTGCCCCGCCTGAATCCGTGTTGATTGTCTGATAGTAGCCCTTCTTTTTCCAAATGGTCCTGTAGGTTCGAGTTTAGGAACTTCCCTTTAAGTGCCGCAGCAAAGCTCATAACACTGAGCATTCTGTTGGCTTCAATTCCACTTGGGTTTTTGGACTCTAATTTTGGGATAGGTACTAATTTGTTAGTTTTGCCCCTCGTGCAGTAGCAGCCAAGCTCAACGTCAAGTATTATCATGACTTTTAGCCTGTCTAAAAGTTCAGTTGGCCAAAATCTAATCACGCCTTTGTTTATAGCCGAGTTTAGCCCCGTTGTTTTGTTTTTCAGGCTACAAATAATTTTCAATTTAGTGAAATGGATTTTATGTTCATCAGCCGTATGGTCCCCAAGTTTACCGTCATTAGCCTTATTTTTGGAGTTATGTTTTTTATTGATATGGAAGATGTCGTTCATGCTAGGATTCTTAATTATGCACTTACTTTGGAATTCGCGACGGTCAGCCTGGAACATTTTGCGCAGTAGCTTTTTGATACATTTGTAGCTCGCTCGAATTGAGCAGATTCTTTCTGAAAAGTATGTTTGCTTTTTTCATGTTTTTGTATAGTTTTTTATTGTCGGTTGACGCATAGTTATAGTTTGACAGTTTATTTATCGTAACGTCAGTTTCAGGCATGAGCTCGTTCATTGAGCCCTCCATTAAAGCGACTAGTTTTTCTGTATAGAGAACTGTTTCAAACTGTGGTATAAATTCTGTGCCTGTATTGTCGTCTCTAATTTTCTCAGCTTGTTTGATTAGCAAATCTAGTTCGTCGCGATTTGTTTCTAGGATGTGAAGACCAGTGTCATAGATTTCTTGCGGTGATACTTTACGTCTAGTTTTAAACTGAATAATATTGTGTTTAATTTCAGTTTGAATGTCAAGCACTGCCTCGAAGACCGTATGGCCGTCGTTACCAGCGACCAATTCTCCGTCATGTTGGGTAATGTTTAATTTATGGAGTCCCTTGAACATTAGGACATCTATATTCGAATAATTTGCCAGGGCTTGTTTAGATTTTTTGTTGGGGATGTTTGTGTATTTAAATTTATGGTCGGTGTATGCATTGGTATTATTCTTGAAAAAACTGCAGAAGGTTTTACAGTCTTGTGGCCGTGGCTTTCTGTAGTTTACGTTTAAGTCTCCGCATAGTAGACTGGGCACTTTAGCCTGTAATTTGAATATTTTTTCAAAGTGATGTGCGAAAAAGCTTAGGTATTGCTCTCTGGTGAAAATGCCCAGGCTTCGTGCTTTAGGGGAGTTGTAGTGGAACTTATAGAAGTTTGTTATGTTAAAGGTTATTTTTTCGTTAATTTTTGTAGATATTACTATACTTATGAATGGGGGTACATCATATTTAATCTTAACCTTCAGATTGCAGTCGTTACGGACGAGAATTGCAGCAGCTATTATTGGTCTGTTATGGGTGTCGAATTGTTTATGAGTATATCCTGTAAAGTGACCAGGTATTCCAAGCTTTTTGTCAAAAAATTCGGGTCTGCAATTTAGTTCCTGCAGACATATTATATGTGCGTCCCCGAACATCGTTAGTATATTGGGTACTTGTTTTTTGGGATCGTTTAGATTCGCCGAAATTATTTTAATATTTTCCTCCGTGAATTTTTTGATGTTTTTTGCTTTGCCCTGACTGTACTTAGTTTTGGGTTTATTAGCGCTGCATGTAGTTAATTCTTGATTAATAATAGTGGCTTGAGCATTTCTATTAATTCTATTTACACTATTTTTGCTTGGAGGTATAATGTACTTTCTATTGTCAGCAGTAGTTATTTGCACCCCATTTTCTGACCCGCTAAAGTTAGAAATATTGTCCTGAGAGATAGTTGGATTATTGCTACACACTTACTACATCGTTTTGATTTGGTCTGTTCGTATCGGTTAATACTATCGAATCGGTTAGTACTATGTTGTTGCGTAGCATGGATACGTTTTGCATAATTAAGCCTATGTTCTGGTTAGGATTTTGGTTAGTACTGTTTTCAACGAAATTATTTGGCTGGTTTGGGTCGCTATATATTATATTACTACTGTCGATGATTGGACTTGAGCTGTTATCCTCAACTTCATTTAGGCCGCCCATTTCAGGATTAATAAGCGTTATGTTACTAGTTAACATGGACATATTTTGAGTGACTTCAGTTGTATTTAAAGTTGGTGAATACGTTTGATTTAGGTTTGACAAATTATTAAGTGGAATTACGTCGTTGGCGATGTGGTTTGCAACAATTGGACTATTGTCATAATTACCTTGGTTCAGGCTAACGTCTTGCGTTGCTGTCGTTGTTGTTGAGCTCTGTCGCAGGGCTTCTATTGGTTCCACTCTTATGTTTGGATCAGAATTATCTAAGGTTAGGTATTCTTTTGCCAGGTAATTAGTAGATCTGTCGTCATAATTATAAGGTTTGTTGCAAGTATTACTGTTCACACATTTCGGTCTATTTGAACCGTCGCAATGTGAGTCGTAGTAATATTCGCAATCAATTTTATTGCGTTGATTTTCATTAGGGTCCCAAGTATTAAGCTTGTTAAATGTAGATCCTTGACTTGAATTCAAGGCTAAGACTTTACGAATTTTAACTTGTTTGGCCACATTTTTTGTTTGCAATAATATGTTTTTGAGATATTCAGTGCTTCCGTTAAGCAGCCGCTTGAGGGTAGTGAATATGATTGTGTCACCGCTCACGTGGGGCACTTTGTACCCGTATCTGGCGAATATTTTGAGCAAAGCTAGAAATGTTTTATTTGATACTGCGGGCAGAATTACGTTATTTATTTCATCAGTTTTTCTATCTCGTCGAGAACAGTTTTGTCGATATTAATGTCCACATGAATTGTCCGACTTGCAATTATGAAGTTATTCATTATATCTAGAGCTAGCTCTGGTATAATAAAGCAAATATATTTGAATATGAGCTTGTTTGCAACGCTTAAGCCAGACTTGCTTCTAATGATTCCGCTTTTCAATTTCGGCCATAATACTTTTTCATTGTTATATTAGAGTCGTCCGATATTTGTCAAGTATTCGTTTATGTTTGTGTTCAGTCGGAGCATTACTTCTTTAGGTCCCTCTTCGTCTTCCCTAAGATTTTTCATGGGAGATCTTCCGTCAGATAGGCTGAATGCTATCCTATAGATAGGGTTTGCTTGGTGAGGGTAAAGTTAAAGTAGTTGTTGATTCACTATTTGACACATTTCACTATATTTTTCGCAGTTAGAGGGTTTCCGATGATTAGCCTTCTGAGAGCTCGAAAAGTATATTTTAATGTGTTTTATAAATGTCAACTTAGGAGCTACTCTTTACATAATTGTACATGTTATTAAAATTAGTGTTATAGCTTAGATAATACCGACCCTAGTTCTAAGTTATTTAATACGTTTTTGTTCATTAGAGTCCCCCAGTTAGTGAACATCTGGCCCATTTCCTTATTTTGCATTATATAAGAGTTGATTTCAGTTGAACCGTTGTCAACATGTACCCCCTCTCCTGTCAGTGGCTCATTTATCCGAGTGGTAGCGGTATTGGCATCACTACAGGTATCAGGGACTGGTAAGTCATTTTCATTTGCCGTTGAATTCATTATTTCATTTGAGGAATTTTGCAATCCATTTGTCTCTTCGCCTAGTATTATTGTTTTGTTGCCACCGTCGATTGCGCTTTCAAATTCATCATTTTCCTCGCTAAATGATTCACTGGCGCTTTCCAAGAGTTATTTTTCAACTTTATCAGTTTCAACAATGATTGCTGAAGTTTCAGCGGAATTCTGATGGTTAATGCTATTTTCAGCGGTTTGGTTGGTACCTGCGGAGCATTCTGATAGGTTAAATTCGTATGCTGTTGGTTTTGCTTTGCTTAATTCAACAGTGACGGGGCTACTTTGTTGCAGGATATGGCTGTTGTCAGTATAGTCCATGCTTTCACTTGATTGGCATAGTCGTTTGGAAACATTAGTTTAACGCATTTGGTCATTAGTTTGTACTGTTTTGACAACAAAATTTAATTTATATATTGCGGTCAGTAGCGTTTTTGCTGGTTATACTAGTATTGTTGAATTTTAAAAGAGTCTAAGTTTACTCTACGATAAAATTATCTACGTTTCGTGCCGTAACAGGTTAGGCGTTTTTCGTATAACTGAGAGCTTCCCATGAGTATGCTTGTGGACGAGGGCTCGTTTTAGAGATTAAAATGCGTTAGACTAAGTGAAAACGTACTATGCCTTATTGCTCCAGGTGAATTTGAGTTACTGTTGGAGTTTGCGTGTTTTGGATCTGGCGTGGCTGGTGGTGCATTGACCGTTTTGGGAGCATATGGAAGCATTTGCTGTGTTGCTGGTTTTAACTTGGAGGTACCGCTTTTGTATGTTAGTAAGCATGTCATTTCCTCTTCATCGTATGTTGGTATCATATTGATGTGCCCTATTTTTAATTTACAATTTTACGATTTCTAGGTTTAGGTTTGCAGAGATTTTGAGCAAAAGTAAAATCGAGATACTCATTAATTAGGAAATGTAGAAAGCTTATTGTGTACTTACCCCTACCCATTTTATTACGTAGCTAACTCTTTGACATGTTTATTAGCCGTTCATAAGTTGGTATGCAGATTGTGGGATTGGTCCATCTTCCTTCAAGCGATTGGTAGCTAATGTTGGCGGATATTTGCTAGATTGTGCGAAGTTGGTGTTTATGCTCGCACGAGACTCAACGATTTCCATTTCATGAACTTTTGCTTCATTACTGTATATTAAGTTTAGTTTTGTACTTGTTTTATTGCAGGATCTTATAAGCAGGACGGATGAATTTTGTTGTAAAATTTTCCTTTCGTTATGGATAGGGGGGCGCGCCCCTTTTCGCGATGATTTTGGTTATTATTTATAACGAATTTATAAAGATTGCCACAGTCGTCATCATGTATACGGGGTTATTTGGTTATAATATTTTGGGTCATAGTTTTGAGGGTTTTTATAGTTATATTGGTTTAGGGATAGAAAAAGAAAAGGGGGGTTTTGATAAAAAAGGTGGATTTATTAGTCAAAACTAGAATTTTGTCTTTTTGTAAATTTGTTTTCAGTTTTTAAGTAAGTTGTAGTATAGGTAAATTTTTTTGGTTTGATTTTATGGGAATTTTGGGGATTGTTCGTGGGTAGTGTTTTTGGGGAATGTATCAAAAGACTGCTCTGAGTATATATACGCTAGTTTTGATGTTATAAAGTTTTTCCAGTTTTGGTAACCCTTATGTAATCTGGTATGTTTATTGAAATTATTAGTATTCTGGGGAAATGTTTTTCCTGATTGATTTTCGAGTTTGTGGTGGTTGTTTAAGTTTTGCTTTAGTTCTTTTAGTCGCTAAAAATAATGCAATTTTGTTAATTTGGGATTTCGATAAGTTTACGGAAATTATTTTGCATATTGTTTTAATTATTAAGTTGTTTCAGGTCGGTATATCTTGCTAAGTTTCAGGAATTTACCAGTTTTTAAAGGGGTTCCAAATTTTCCAACAGCTTTTTGGATTTTTATTAAAATATAGTGCTTTACGTTTTTGTTACTTTTTAATATTCGGCTTGTTTCGTTAGATTCCGAAGGTGCTTTTTGTGGTTGGGATAGATTATCGGCCCTTATCAAGATTTAGCGTATAATTTTGGGGCATGCTATTTGATATTATCGTTTTTTCGTATTATAACCTTTCACCACGCTTAGAACGTTTTCGAAAGTTAATTCGAGTATAAGTTTACGTATATTTACATTTATACTGTATTTGTATAATTTGAATAGTAAGTTTTTGGTCATTAGGTGTGGTACTTACCCCCTATACTTTTAATGAAATGATATCTCTTAGTGCATGTTTTGTTATGGCAGTTGACAATTTATTAGCTTCGCTGAAGCAATTGATTCGTTTTTGGAATTACCCAATGCCTAGTTGAGATTATACTATTTAAAGTTACGATAAATTATTGAATAAAATTAAACTATCCTTGCAATGACAATTCTGGTGTCATTATTGAGCTTCGCAGGTCTGCTACCCTTTTGAATGCTGGCCATTTCTTCGTATGTATGCAATTTATTGGATAACACTGTGCTGTGTCGATTTCTGTTTTCAGTCATACAGCCAGAGATGGCGAAACATTTTTGGACAATTTCTTTTTCGCCCATGATTTGGAACAGTTTGGCTTGCACTATATTTTCATTACCATTATAAACAGATGAAGCGAGTACATTAAACCGCCCGTTGGTAATTAGGTTGTATTCTTGGGCCACTTCCATTTCGTTTTGCAGTATGCGACATTTTTGGTTCATGTTTCGCAACTTTTCGTCGATTACAGTTTGAAATCCCTTATTTTGTTCAGCCATTAGGGTTTCAACCGTGTTGATATTATCAGCTTGAACATTTATTTTGTTTTCTAGTTTTTTAAGCGACTCGCCATGAGACTTATACACTATCTCAACCTTGCTGTTAACTTGACTGATCTTATCGTCTTGTAACGCTAGTTGTCTGTTAACTTCATCGCTGACTAGTCCTTGAATGTTATGTTCAGTAAAGGAATGATTGATGTTGGTATCTTCATCATCGCCAATGTTATCATATGTCCGATCAACTGTTTTCGGTAATTTGTCCTAGTCCATCTTTAGGAATTTGACCATATATTTGTATTTAGTCGCTCTCGATTCAGCAATGCATGATCTGCTGTTTTCGTAGCTGTAGGCCTTTAGTTTGTAACTGGTGTAAATGTCCTGCATTGTCGGCAGTTCAAGCACTGACGAGTGCTTCTCGCCATTCTCAGGTTTGGTAAATGGCTTGCCTCGTCTGTTAAATATCCCCTTTTTGCGTTTGTAGTTCAGCTCGAATGCCTTTTTTTGGTTTGGAGTGGTTGGAGTGGCGCCTTCGACATCTTCGAAGTCAAATTCGAAGGTTTTGGGGAAGCTCCCTACTCTTGATACTTGCGCGTCATTGCGGAATGTCGTCCTATGAAGTTGGTTGAGCTCTTTGACTTGGTTGTCCAGCACAACTGCTCTTACGCCTCCCCTGTGGAATCTATGTTTGGCAACATTGTATTTACTGACAAATTCTTGACAACTTGGTATGTAGACGCTCCAGACGTCATCAATGTCCAGGGACCATGCCTCTCGAATGAAAGGGAGCAGTGCAGTGATCGCTTTATGAGATCTGGTGTTGATCTTGTAGTGTCCGAACTTCAGGAATGTCATTAAGCTAATGATGTTGTTAACTTGAATGTTCTTTATAATGGTATAGCTTCGTATTTCGTATTGCTCCGTTTAGCAATACAGTGTCAGGTCTCAATCCAGTCTTCTCTAGTAGCGTAATCAATTGCCAAAATTCAGTTGGCTTCGTGTCAATGCTGTATAATTCATTCAAGAATTCTTTTCCTTTCTGTATTATAATATTTTCGTCATCATCTTGATCACCATTGTCCACTGCCTCGTCCAGAGAGTCCCTGTTGGAAGATATTATTTCGTCAGGTATCATTCTTTCTGGTTTGGTAAAGTCTTCAATTTCGTTGATGTCCCATAGCACATTGTAGCTTTGAAGTTTAGCTTCGCGTATTGAATTGGTTTTCCAGTTTTTGTCATCGAACCAATTGTAAGTTAAGTAGTTTAGATTTATCTCTCTTCTGGCAACTGGACCGCTTTGATAATCTTCCCGAGTTTGCCCTATGGTCTCAGATTTATCATATGATCCGAAGTTTACATTTCTGCCCACTGAGGCTATTGTTGGAGTATTCCTATAGTAGGGTGAGCTCTGATGGTTACGTTCGTCAGTTCTGCGCCGTCCCCTTGTGTCATTGGGGTTGGCTAGGCTTCTGGGGCGCCTAAGGTAGTTATCCGCAATATCCATTGGGTTTTCGTTGTAAATAGTCCAAGTATCTCTCCTCTCGTCGTAGATATCCCTTCGGGGCTGTTGAGGTCGGACCATGGGTCCTTGATTTCTATATTCATTGTCGTGGAATGAGTTGCGATTGTCGGAGTCGAAGTTTACCTGCGCATCAGTACGCGGTGCTTGAGAATAGCCTCTGTATCTGCCATCGTTTGGAATAGTTTGTGTTCTGTCTTAATTAATTTCATTAGTCTGATTATCGGTATATGGCACATGAGCTGGCGGTAGATATACCTCTACGATCATCACGAATAGGCCATTTGCCGTATTCATGGCTTCTCCCTTGCTGGCTATTGCCCGCCCATTCTTGATATGTATCCCCGTCGCTTTCGCGCCGTCTTGGGTCGTTGTTGAATTGGTAGTTTTGATTGAATTGGTCACCTTGGTTTCTGTGGAACTTATCATCCCGAAACTTTTCCATGTTTACCGAGATCTGTCTGAATAAACGCAGTTTTAGTTTGATTTTGAGAATGCAATTATGTCCAGTCTGAAGGCGCTAGGTTAGGCTAAACCTATGTGTTGGTTTGCATTGTCTAAATTGAATTTACTGAGATTATCTTACTGAGTTGCTTGTAACTGGAAATTTCGCGAGTGCTGTAAAGTATTGTTGAGTCGCTGACTTATGAATATTTTTAACTTTTAAATTTTATATACCTTTCTTTGCTGCTATGCGGTGGTGTAGTATTAAACTGCTGAGCCATAGCTTAAGCGATTTATTGTTCAGTTTGTTTTTGTTAGCATTGTTGGATGTCGCAGTTACCCTGCATCATGAAGGCGCCATTCGCATGAGGTTTTAGTTTGTACGAGAGATTGGCTAAACTTAATTTTATTGAATACATTTCGACATTAACCTGTTGAAGATTTAAGCAGTTTTGACCGTTGGTGTCAGTCGAGTTTGCAGATGGCGACCATGTTGTTTAGCTGTTGCTTCTAATTAAATAATGCTGTAAATGGTTAAGTACAGTTGTAAAAGTAATATTTTGAATGGTACAGCTCGTATTGATCTTTGTCAGTAATTATGCTCAGTTTCTCTGATTTGATTATTTTAACGATCAAGTGGATTGTCGAAGAGATTTATCCGCAAGCTTGTGAGGGAGCTGGGTTGCGACCAGTGGGCTACTAACATCGACTCCATTTATGTTTTTACTGAATCTATATTAGTCATAATTTGCTCTGCTGATTGTCATGCTTTTAAGTGATGAAATATATATTGCGACATATTTTATTGGTATATTAATATAAACATTATGCTGCTGAGACTGTTGTAGATGTGGTTAGAGAATCGTTACGAAAGCTACTTGAGAGCTATGCAAGGGTTATCAGTTGGATAGGTAAGAGCTGTATCGAATGGTTTGTGAAATTGCTTGTTGATATATTTAAGT
Organism: Bathochordaeus stygius; assembly: GCA_004367955.1. Lineage (NCBI taxonomy): Eukaryota > Metazoa > Chordata > Appendicularia > Copelata > Oikopleuridae > Bathochordaeus > Bathochordaeus stygius. The sequence continues at coordinate 935 of SCLE01339893.1, read as the reverse complement.
AGTCGTGAGTTTACGTCATGTATTGTGATGCATTAGTGAGATTGGTTTGCAATAATAGCTTGAGTGCTGAAATTGATAACGGTTGCATGAACTGAGCCCCAAAGTGAAGACCCTGCAACTCCCGACACCACAGTTTACATCCCTCTCGACATTTACAATAAATCGAGCAAATGTTTTAATTTGTATGTCTTTACTGTATACCAGGACTCCCCATTTTGGAACTCCCAATCCCAGCATAAGAGCGAGCGTGGCCCCAGAATAAGACGACACCATTATAAAGTTTATTAAAATGCAGCAGTGGATAAATTGAATAGACTATTATATTACAAAGCAGCTTTTACATCATTGAGTCGTGAAACTTTACTGTATATTTTCTCTGGTGTAAATTCTCTGAGGCAAGTTATAGCCAGACCATATACGTAAAGAAGCTCAAAGTTCCTAGCAGGAGTTTGTCCTACAAATCGAGTAAAATGAAAATTCTCTAAAATAAAATAAAAATAAAAAAGATGCGAGCGTGGCCTTACTAAAACGAGACTCCTTACTAAAACGAGACTCTTTCTAACTAAAACGAACAAGTTTTTTTGTTCTTTTTGTGGAATAATTTGAGAAATTTTTCGTTTTTTGCTGGTGGCATGTGATGTATATAAATGGGCGCAACGAGTACTACCCTTTAGCTGTCAAAGCCCCGTAAATAACAATGTTGTGTAATTTTAATATTTTAAAATTGAGTGCGTTGCCAACAGGTACAGGGGGGCCCTCTTAGCAACGATCGGAAAAATCGTCGCCAAAAACCGTATATAAAAATGGGCGAAAATTGTTGCCCCCGCACCCCTGGCGAAAGTCCTGCTAACTTTGCTTCTCGTAACCCTTCAAAAGTGCCTAGCTTGTTATTAAGTTTTCCCATGATAAAAGATATACTGGATATTTAGATAGCA
>SCLE01338799.1:0-11891 GCA_004367955.1 Bathochordaeus stygius | reverse complement strand
AAAGGGGCTTTCATTCCTTCGGGGCGTCTTGGTTCTCTTGGAGACCATTGGATTGTCTTAATTAGACGTAATCCATTATTAATTACTCTAGCTGGAAAGCGGAGTGGTTAATTTGCCCGCGCCAGAATTCTGGTTTTTTAACCAATGAGCGTTAAGCTGGGGATTATTCCCCTCAGTACAGTCTTCTGATTGGCTGAATAATTCTGGGGCACAACAACTTGTGCTCAAGTGTCCACTCATTCTCAGAGGAATGACTGTTTAGAACGTTTCGTTCAGAGCTTGGTGAAGGAAGTGACAGAGAAATTTAGCCAGGGCACCTGGTAGAGTCGGTTTTGAGAAACCGGGATGAAGAAGTTTGATAATTCCAAGAAATCCAGTGAAACTTTGAGAGAATTTCTGTTCTTTACTGACTAACTTACTGTTTTTGGCGGAACAACGGGTCTAAATTTTTGCAAAAAACGATTATCCGGGAAGACCGAAATTTTTTGACAAAATTTGGACCTTTTTTCGCCGATTTATCTGTATTGATCTAAATTCAGATTACGGAAAAAACTCACTGAGAGTGACGGTGCAGGATTTATGTGTTTCTATGAGAATCAGAGAACTAAGAGAAACTTATGTGTAAATCTTTGTCTATTATAATAATAATGTGTTGTAGAAGCGTGAATGTCCTGGATCAGATTCAGGCTGTTTTTGGCAGAAAACTATTAGTTTCACGGTTAAGTCGAGACAGTTTGGGTCTGACTTTGGAGTATAATCTCGGACAAGAAATGACTTGTCATTGTTTTTTCTGAAATGTAAAACGACAGAGCGGGGTTGATATCCCTTTCATGGTTGTTTCCGAATATTGTGTTCGGGGCAGCGAGGGAAGGGGTTGATCCCCCTTTCACGGTTGTTTTCTGATATTGCATTCAGGGCAATAAGATTTACAGATAATTTTTCAGAGTAATCTAACGACGAAGGAATGTCTAAAAACGTGATGAACTTGAATGTCTCGTTTATGCCAGTTTTGGGCTGCAAAGATGGCTTGGACTCGCCGGAAAAGGCGAAAGTGATATTTGTTCGTGAAGAACGAGTGGCTGAAGGAGGTGAAATTCCGAAAATTGAAGGAATTCTCAATTATTTTAAGGTAATTTGAAGTTGTGTAAATGATATTTTTATAAAAAAATAATATGTTTATTTTAGATCGAAGTAATTATGAAATACACGAATCTTACCGGAGAAACGTGGTCTTTATTGGTTCATCCGGAGGCCAACCTGAAGGATTTCAGATTGGCAATTATATATAGGTTAGCACAGAACTGGCAGGCTACGGAAAAAGATGTGGAATCCATCGTCATAGCAGTTAAAGATGGCGGGTTTAAACTTGTGGCCACGTGGGATGCGGTTCCAACGGACCTGAAATTGAAGATAATTGAAGGATTGGGAATTAAGAGCAGGCATGTTTCGCGAGCTCAGGCTCAGACAGATTATTTCGGTTGAGCTCGAAAATCAGGTAAGCATTTACGGGTTAAAAAATGGTTTTTTAAATAAAATTTTTTGTTTTTTTAAGGAGTATGCGGCCTGGCTTTAGATTGAATCGCACGATACCAGAAGTGTGGCAGAATGGTTATTGCAGATTGATGGCCAGTTATCCAATCCAAGAGAAGACCCCAATCTCTACAAATTATTTGTCAGGGTGGACTCGGGACCGATGGTAAAACCGGGCCTAGAAATGGTGGAATTGGACAGTCTTTTCAAGAGGGACCTGATTGACACCTGGGCCGTGATTAAGAAGGAAAGATTAAAGAAGGATCGAAATGGTGCCTACCTGCTTGGCTCCAACATACGAGAATTAACCAGAAGGAATAAAGAATTTTATGACATGTTCTTATATGGTGGCAGATGCGTTATCACGGCTAAAGATTGGACCGCTTGTGTTAACATGGGTGAGGCCAGCAATTATTTCAACATGCTGAAGACCGAGAAGGAGTTGACTGAGGAAAAAAATTTAACACTCGAAGCAGAGTCCCAGGAATTCAGAACGTGGGCGGCCGTCATGGATAGTTGTCCGGAAATCGAATGGGATGCAGCCCTAGCGTGGCAAATTTCGGTGGCTATTAGGTATATTTTTATAACAAAAATCGTTATTTAGTTTTTGTGTGGTTTTTTATAAAAAAAATGTAAAAAAGGTCTCCGTTTGAAATGACTTGTGTTTAGATTTTCGGATCAGCTGCTTAACCTTGATGAAGAGCAAATCAGGCTCTATATTGTGGAAGGCACGAGCAGAAGGATTATCAGCAGAATGATAAAAAAATGTAAGAAGTTTTTGCTAGCCAGAGAAGGAGTGGCCACGTTATTTAATGAAATGGACCGTGCTGGTCCAAAATTTAATGATGTCTTTGCAATGGTGGCCTCATATCTGATCAAAGTCAAAAAATCTGGTGAGAAGAACAAGCGTGTTATTCAGGAACTGCTCGGAATCACTGAGGCATTATTTGGGGAGGACAATAATTTCTACCTCGAAATTATCAGAAGGGTGAGTTGGCTGGTTGGTATATCAATTATTAAAATTATTTATGTTTTAGAAGGCCCTAAAAATTTTTGCCACGTGGAGAAGCTACCCAGAAGATATTCCTCTTGCAATGCATTGGATCAGGGAGGATAATGAGCTTTCCACAATGCTCCTGGATAGAAATGGTTCCAGAGTGTCACCAGTGTGGGCGAAAATTGGGCCGAGGATGGATTGCAACATCAACATGGCGAAGCTTTTACTGGAAGATGGAAGTAAAGCGGCAAAAATTATGCTCGACTGCTCGAAGAACTGGGAAAAATCTGAAATTTATGAAATTCCACCCCGCGAATGGTTCGATATGAAAAACCAAGTGGTGAAAAAGTGCCCAGTTGATTTATGCCCGGACTTGGTTATTGGTTCAAATAATCGGTGCAGTGAACACGCTAAGCTGTATGAAGAAGGAGAAAGGCGCATGCTGTTTCAGGCGGACGAACTGGAAATATGGCAGGGTTTCTGTATGGCCAAAGGAGTCTACGTAACGGCGAAATCGGAAAATTTATTGTTGAAGGAAATTGCATTGGATACGATGGCTCCGAAAGAGGTTGAATTTCAACTGGTGGCAAAAAGTCAGCAAATTACGGATACCAATAAGGTAATGGTTCTTCAGAAAGGCCAAAAATACGGAAATGGGGTCTGGTTGGTGTTATAAATGTCTAAAATTTGAGTTTAGTGCTGGTTGGAGTATCAGATCCTGGAAAGAATCATTTCTATCGCTCAGGAATGCTGGGATGACTTTGAAGGAAATAGCGAAGGAATTTGGGACTTCACCAAATTGAAGAAATTTCTTGACATAACGGGGGACGGCGATTCTGATTGTTTTCAGGTTTATATAATTAAAATTATTGATTATGCGAGCTAACCCGAAATTTGGGTAGTTATGTCAGTGAAGGAATTGGTCTTGAAGTTTGCGGTTTCGGTGGATGATTGCTGGGCAGATGTTATTGGTTTACTTATGACAGTCTCAACCAACCAGGGCTGGTTACTAGACGAAGGAATGGAAACTGATATTGCAAATTTCAGGGATAAATGCGTCAAAGTCCCCTTTCCACAACATCTTCGTAAACAAGGCATGTTCAAGGCAGTCACGGACATCGACTCTGAAGGAAAACTGGTTAATCCGCGAAACACCAAAACTTGGAACCCCTGGCGGGATTTATTGGAAAACAATCGAGTTTTATCTTATTTGACGCCCAAATTGAGTCTACAGAAGAAGGAAGGTTGCTCGAAAGTGATTATTATTCAAATGGAGTCGACATTAGACACTTTTAGAGTGGGGCTGCGCAATACTGATGAAGATTCCAGAAATAGGGTTGACCAGTTTGAGTACCCGAATCTCGAGTTCAAATTTCTGAAGGCAGTTTGCATAAGAAATAGAAATGATCCATTTGAGGTTTTCGGTGAATTCGATGAAGATGAATTTGAAGAATTAATCGAGTTGGAAATTCTGTCCGATATTCGTAAATTAAATTTCGAAGGAACTGAGCTCCACAATATCGACTGCAAGCTGGAGAAGATGGACCGGAGAGATTATCCCACGTTGGCAGACCGTAATCTTGAGAGGGAAAAAATTTATAGAGAAGCCGGCCGCCTCAACACGGAGGTGAAAATGATCGAGCTTATTAATAAATATGCAAGGCGGGATACCGAAATTATCTGGTTTTCATCGGGCCCGATTGTACAAAGTAAGTGTTAATATTTTCAAGGTTGATTACTTTAATTAAGCAATTGGTGCAAAATTTGATTTAAGGCAAATGGCTGAGGTCAACGAGATTGTTAAGAAGGAATGTTCCAAACAGAAGTAGCGGCTTGACGGGGCTGTACTCGCACAAGCTGGAGAAGCCATTAATTCTAGTCAATCTTAGAATGTCTGGAACCTTTATTAAGCCACATTATGCCTATTTCGGGAGATCTGGTGTTTTGGTCTCAAATCGCCAGCTTGGGCAATCTCCTTTTCTGGGAAGAAAATTATGAAGGAGTTAGCCCATCCAAAGGTTTGTGAATTGAGATGGTTTAGAAATTAAAATTGGATCTGAATTTAGATAACTTTAAAGTAACGGCGCGTGAGCAGTTTAATTGGATGTCATTCTGGAATAAGACAGAGCAAAACCAAAATGTGAGAAGCTGGAAGAAAATGTGCTGGCCTGACGACTCGGTTACTCATGGTCAAAGCTTTACGAATTTTCCGGCAGAAGGATTTTTACAGACTTTTCTCGGAATTGGCACGGCAAAAAACCAGTGGAAGTCAAACTGGGCTATTTTGGCGCGTGATATTTTGCTGGTGAAGACGGAAATGGCTTCAAAGTTTGATGGAAGTCTACGGAAGGAAGACTCTCACCTAATGGATTTGGGAGAAGCCTATGTGCCGGCAGGTTTCTGGCTGCGAAAAAATGGAAACAGGACCTTGCGGAATCCGGAAAAAAGCATAGAAAAATGGTTAAAATTTTCAGTAGAAAATGCCGGACGTGAAATCGACAAGAAGGATATTTATAATTCGCAATATTTTGGCAGCTGGGCCCAAAAGAGGAAATTATCGGTCATACGAGGTTTTCAAAAGAAGGAAACTCTGTGGCACAAGTTCCCACTCACATTTCGGGATATGGACAGAAAAGTCTGGCGTAAATCCTTAGCCTTGAAAAGAGGGGTCTGGGATCCTCTCAGATCGGAAGCAGATGAAATCAGGCGAAAAAATGTGGGCTTGAATATTCTTATAAAAAGGGGAATTTTCAAGTTGAATCGTAGTTGGTCGTCACTGGACATTTTAAACAAAGTGGACCTGTGTGATGCGATGGTAAATTACGAAGCGTTTCTTAATATGCTGGAAGGTTTGTATTTTATAATTAATTGATTGAATTTATGAGTGTTTTAGTGTCAAACGAAGAAATTTATTGTCAAAAATGTTCAACTGGAAATGAAAATCCAAAAGTTATGAGGATTTGTTTGTTTTGGAAGAAATTTCTGCAAGTTGAAGAAATCTGGAGGAGAAGAAGCCTTCTAAGAAGAATTATGTTCAAATCTAGACTTCAAAAAGATCGGATCCCGGACTGGAAAAAGTTTCTGGTCAAGATTGCAAACGAGATGGCATAGTTAAAAATATTTTTTCTGGAAGGAGCTTTTTTAATGAAGGAGTTAGCATTTGATTCTGTTGTGTCTGCTTGACTGAATTCTTATATCTGCGTTTGTTATTGTCTACGAGTGTAATTAAAAGAAGGAAACTGAATCTCGGACTAAAATTAATTACAAATTTATTTAGACTTCGGAGAAGGAGTATGAGTTCAAAGGCTACAACGAGAAGAAAAAAAGTTGAAAAGAAGGAAATGGCTGAAGTTAACTCAATGCATTACCAGGCTCACTTAAAAATGGTGGAAGTGGCCGTGGAATTAATAAATTCTCAAAACTCGGAACTGGAGATGTCGGAAGGTATTTTTACAGAGAAATATCTTGAAGTGATTAGTTTGCTAAACGAATCACTGGCCGGAGGGAAGTTTGTCTCAATGGCTCTCAAAGTGAAGAAGGAAGAAATCTTGGCACGCCTCGATAAATTCTGGAAACGGGATATCTGGACAACTCAAAATGATGATTTTGGCTTATTTGAGATCTGGGAAAATTATTACAAGAAGGAGAAGCCTGAGCTACAGAGTGTTGAAACACATACGGGGCTTCAGGATGACCTAGAGGACGAAATATCTTTAGTGGATCTGAAAAAAGGTTATTGTATTATATTTCTGAGAAAGAATCTAATTTATATTAAGAGTTGGAAAAAAAGAAAAAAAAGGGTCGGAGAGCTTCAAAGGCGGCGGTCAAAGACAGGCTTCTGGACGATACCGACATGATGGCGGCTTCACTTGAAGGAGGTGATGGAAGGCTTATAATCTGTGAAGGAAATGTAGCTGGTAACAATTTGAAGCAAACAAAAAATAAGGTTGAAGGGCTTCATAAGAAGGTGGAAGAAGGTCTGGAAGTTAGAATTCTGGAATTCGCCAATGAAGTAAAAATTAAACAATTGATGACCAGGGTACAAGTGGTTGAAAACAAAACCCTGAAGATGGAAATGAAGGAAATCATCGACCAGAAGGTCCTTATGGATGTGGCGGGCGAATGCTACAGTGAGGTGAGTTACTGATATTTTCTAAATTTTCTAAAAAACACTATATTCGTTCGGCAGAAGTACTTTGACAAATCATCTTGGCCTCGAGTGAGACAATCTGGGTTTGGTTTCGAATTTCGGATTCTGATGAAAAACCTTCGGCTCCAAGATGAGAAGGCTAGGCAAGATGGATCTGGACACATTTATGGATGACTCGGTGGCGCTTTATTCGTTAATCCTGGAGCTAAAACTGGAAAAGTCTTCTCATGTGGTTAAAATCAAGAAGATGATTGACTCGATCCGAAGTTTGAAAACTTTGTCTGACCTTCGTAGAGCGGCTGAATTATTTATCCCTGAAGATATGACTCTATGGAGAGAAGTGCACGTGGAGGAAGATTCCATAAGGTTAGAAAAAGTTGACTTAGTTAAGACTTTTGAGAGAAAAAACAAGTATAGACGAGCCCAACCACATTTTATTAAGCTCGACGTTAAAGATTTTTTCAGGGTTAAATTGAAGCCGCCTACTGAAGTCAAAATGGCTATTGAAAGAATTGAGGATGAACTTGACGTTAGGGCTGATCACACCTCGCTGTGTTCTTCGACGGAATCTGAGCGCGAAAGTGAGAAGGAAAACATCAAACAAAAACCGCCGTTAAAAAAGAAAGTGCTTAACCGTAAAAAGCAAAAAGTTCTGATTGATGCGGGTGTGGCGATTAAAAGAGATAGAGCGGTCACAGTAGGTAAGATTTATTGGGATTTATACTCGGATGGCCAAAAAAGTCAGTTGAAAATTAGAAAAAAATTTACAAATATTTCAGAAAATCCACAAATTGTCAAAAAGTCGAAAATGGAGTCTGCCAAAGATTCGTCGACGAGAGCGGTTTCCCCAAAATCTTCCTCAAAGGCGTCTACTTCAAGTCGCGAAAATCGAGATGCACGAACCGGAAAGAAAGATGAGCAACTGGTTTCATCATCAAAAAGAGTTGACCGGGAGTCTTCAAGGGATCGAAATCGAAGGAAAGATGCTGAAAAACGAAAAGCTCGTCAGTTTGAAGAAGAGTATGTCTCGAGTGAAATGAAGGATGTTATTTTTGATGATAATTTTTCAGAAAACGAGAGCTCGAGCAAATGTATAGACGAAGATTACGAGATCTGGAATCGGACGCCAACGCAGGAAGAGGATTTCGATCAGGATCTCCCGGGGTATCGGAATGCGACATCCGAAAGCGATCCGGATCCAGAGGAAAGCATGAAGGAAGATCTCGAAAGTCCCCCGTCAGGGAACGAGTCGATCACAGAGGCAGACCGCTGGGCGCTCTTCGATGACCTTTAAACAGGTAGTGTGGTTTTAAACGACGTTTGGGTTATTATTATTAAGTTCAGTTTTGTCGAACCAAACGGGTATGAAGGAATTTGTCTAACTGAAGGAATGTTCATGATGACTCGTTTTCAAAGTTAAAATTTGGACCAAGTTGTTAGCTAACACGAGCTGTATTTAGCGGTGATCTTCAATAAGATTCGATTGCAATGCTGTGAGTTAATTGTTTTCTTTTCACTGCCAGTTTCAATTGGGACTACTGCACCTGTTCCGAATGGCGGTATTTCTTTTTTGTTAAAATAATCTGACTACGTTTTATTTTATCTATTTTCCTGTGCCCAGAATTATCTGATGAAAGTGCCTTTTTTTTCCTGAAAGTGTATCACATATTTAGGATTCTTTTTTGAGTTAAAATGATTCAGAATTAGATGTGCAAATTGTTTCAAAATAAACTAGAAAACAAAAGAATACCGTTTTTTCTTTGGAAGGAGTTGTCAAGAAAAAATAGGCTTTTGGATAATAGAGCGAGTTTGTGTGAATGTGGAAATCGAATTTTTGAGGAGTTTTCTAGAGGACCGTCGCATTTCGGAGATATTAGATGTTATTGTATGGAGAGGGAACATCGCATCTGGCTGAAGGATTTCCTGTTTGAGCCGAGTTTGGTACCAAAAGCGGTAAACTCGGTAAATAAAGACAATTGTATTGTTTTGAACGAACAAGGCATAAGACAAGGACCTTACTTTCATAAAGAGTGGCTAAGCTACAGCTGGGAATTGCTACAAATGTTCCATCGGATCGTAGAAGGAGAGGGCCCGTATTCATGGGCTGATGTTTATTTTCGAGACATGAAGGATTTTTATTCAGGGATTTATTCTGACTTTGCGGAAATTCATCTGGTTTTAATTCATCAATTACATGGGGACTGGAATAAGCATATGGCTTACAATGATGTTCATAGAGGCGTGGATTTATACGAAAATCTTTTCCCAATTAATCCGGTCCAAGGAAAAAATTACAGAAATAATGGTAAAATTGGAACGAGAACAGAATTGCATAAAGAATTTTTTGGTCTCGCTGATGTAGGAGAGGATGAAATATCCCTTTTAACGGAAAGAGAACAACGACGCAGTCAAGCGCTCGATTGGAAAAGGAGGGTAAAGATCTCGAATAAAGACAAAGAAGTTGTCGGGGTTTGACAATTGGTACAAAATTACGAAGGAAATTCCGGTGCTGAAAAAGCCAGCTAGGGTGCCCATGAGAATCAGAGAAGTAAATAATCAACAAATTTTAAGAAAACATAGGACGTTCATTATTGACACGTTAACTAATTGGTTAAACACGGGTACTTTGATTATGGTTACGGAACCGGAAATAAAATTGCTTTCCAAATTGGTGTTAGCGTCTATGGATTCTAAGCCGAGACTCTGTTATGATGGAGGAATTCTCAAATTAGCAGAAATGGGCTCGACACCATGTAAACTGGAGGGTCTGCTGAACATTCTAGAAATTATTGAAAGATTTGATTTCATGACGAAACTTGATGACAAAAGAGGCTTTCATTTGCTCAAGTTGAATACGGAAAGTAGGGAGCTTACAGGTTTTGAATTTGAAGGAAATTTCTTTGTTTATAGAGCACTCCCGTTTGGTGTTCCGAAAGCGCCGGGTGCTTTTCAGCGGGTAAATATGACAGCAATAAACTATTGTAGAGTTTTTGGAATCAGAGCGTCGCTATATCTTGATGACAGATTGTTTCTGGACAAGGAGGAAGATATCAATGAATTGGGAGTGCCTAGAAATTGCTTTTTGGGGGTCATTCTGGTTATTGCAACAGGGGGCTTTATCTCATTGGAAAAAAGTGTTATGTTACCTCGACAGGTGCAGGAATTTCTGGGCATGAAAATTGACACGCGGGAAGGCTCAGTGGCAGTCCCGAGAGAAAAATGGATAAATTTTCTGAAAAATCTAGGTGACATTTTATTGGTAGAAAACGGAAGACAAATAAATATAAAGAAAATAGAGATCCTCAGAGGAAAGGCGGTTTCTTTTCAAATTGCCTGTAGGAAAATGAAGCGTTATATAAGGCAAATGACGGTGAAAGTTACTGAAGCAAATAGAAATCAAGATGACTGGGCAGTTATGGATGAAGGACTTAGAAAAGAACTGTTAAAATGGAAAAATCTGGAATTTTTAAAAATAAAAAGCTCCTGGCTTAAAAAAGAAAGAATACAAATAGAGGCTGTTTTATTTACGGATGCCTCCAAGGCGGCGGCAGGAATGAAGTTATTTATAAATGGGGTTACGGAAGAGAGTACACATTATTTCTCAGAAAAGGTTCAGGGCTGGGAAATTCACGAGAAGGAAGCTTTTGTGATTCTAACGGCGCTGGTAAATTGGCAACAAGGCCTACGTGGCAAGGCGATCACGATTTTTTGTGACAATGAAGCGGTATGCTATGGCTTTAAAAATGATGGCACATCGAATAAAAGGCTAAATGAGATTATTATTGCTATTTTCGAATATGCGGAACAGGAGAACATTGATTTTAACGTTCACTGGATTGGGACCAACTATCAATTAGCGGATGATGCATCCAGACTAATTTCCTGGAATGAAGAATTTCTCCCCTTGTTTAATTTTAGAAAAAATGAAATGGCGCTCGGAGTGGAATTTACCTTGGATGCTATGGCAACGAGATTTAATTATAAGTGTGAGAAATTCATCTCCTGGAGGGAGGACTCTCTAGCGTGGAAGACGGATTTTTTCACCCTAAAAGCGGAGGACATTGAAAATGAGATTACGTTTGTGTTTCCACCGAAGAATATTATTAACAAGGTCATGTGGAAAATATACAAGGATTTAAGTAAATGCAAAATTGTATTACTCGGACATTTATGGCTTGAATGGCCCATTGCATCGGCGGAGTTCAAAAGGCTACCGAATATGAAATTGAGAGTAATTGAAGCGGAAATGTTTCAGATGCCGGCGATAACCATGATACCGTCGGAGGAAGAAAATTTTATTGACAAAGTGAGATTAAATGCTTCGTTTAACCTAAGACCGAAGGCATGGTTCTTAGCGATTTGTAATATCTAATGAAGGAAATAATTAGTAGGAATTACGTAACATGTTTTAATTAAACTTGTGATAATATAAATTGAAGGAAATGTTTTCATTATTATTTAACTAAGGTTTTTTCTTTAGAATGGAGTTAGATCAGGTTGAGGCAGCTATTGAGAGCTGTGACAGACTTATTTTGATAATGGGAGAAAGAAGGAGACGGGCGGTTCTAAAATGGACCCAATTTCAGTGGGTAGTGCTTCATATAAACTGGCGTCTGGAGGAACAAGAATCCTTTAGTGATGATATGCTAGATTTATGCCCTAGAAACCTTATAAATAACATGAAAAGATTTATCCTAGAAGAAAAATTTCAGAAACTACGAAGGAATTATTTGTGGAGTGCAAAAGCAGTCTTACAAGATGCGGAGGATGAAGAAAAATTGCAAGACCTGGAAGATGATTGCCTGATCTTGAACCAATTTATGACGCATAATAGACATATTGCCGGTCTGCTTGGGATGGAACGAGCAGAGATGGAAGAGCGAATAAATCAAGAAGAAGTAATGTTCTTATAAAAAAAAAATGTTTGTGCTTAGTGCTATGCATTTTAGAAGAAATGTCATCAAAATTTTTAATTGGTTGATTGTTATACAGACTCAGACAGCGCCAGGTGTTACTGCCAGGGGACAATAAGAAGTTTTTTGCATTAGGCGTTTTATGGAAAGAACATGTGTGTGCACGGTCACACAACATGTTTTAATTTTTATTTTTTATTTTTATAATGGAAGGAGTTGGTATACAATCAGTATATGGTTAAAAAAATTGTACAAAGAATTTATTCCCTGTTTGAAAAGCAGGTTAAAATTAAATAAATAA
>SCLE01337703.1:0-11891 GCA_004367955.1 Bathochordaeus stygius | reverse complement strand
AAATTAAAAATCATTTACAGGTTCAAACAATCAGTCCGAGACTGGTCGAAGCAAGATATGGAGCTATTTATTGCGGAAAATGCAATAAAATTGATCATAAATCGTACGATAAAAATTCAAAATAAAGTAATCATGGATGTGGACGAGGTAAATGATTTAAAAGTTAGACGGGAAAATTATAAAATATTTCAGAAAAAAGAAATGGAGCTAGAAGTTATATTCTTAATGAATATGGACCACAGGTGAGTGGAATTGGAAATGGCCCGAACGTGAAAACAGAAAATATCTTTGCTACGCTGATAGAAAGAACAGTCGAGTACCCGACGGAAGTGGATTTTACATTAAAAATAATGCAAACGGCAAAAACCCTGTTAATGGAAGGGAGATTGGAATGGCTCAAAGCAGCTGAGAAGAGAATAATTCGAGTATGGTCCACGTGGCTGAGCTATCCCACAGAAATCAAGAGATCAATGCCATGGGCGGATGAGGATTATGACATCAAATCCCTGCTAGAATCTGGGCAATTAGGTGAAGTAGCGATTGAATCCAGAATTATGATTGACATTGACGAAATGTGAGTTATTAAAACTTATAAAAGATGAGATAATAAAATTATAAATTTAGTGCTAATGCCGAAAAGTCGAGATTCAATACGCTGCTCATCCAGTCGAGTCAAATCTTGAAAAATGGAGATGGGATAAGCAGAAACTATCTCTTCGTTCCAAAAAACTGGTCAGGACCATGGGAAAACGAAGGCTGCCAATGCATTAAAATCGAGGTAAAAAATTTTCTTGCTTTCATTAAAAAAGTATTAAAATATGATATTTCAGTGCGGCAAAAAAGTCCATGGTCTGTCTAACAGATGTAAGGAACATATTCGTGGTTACGGTATTGACTATCGTATGGCCATGACGCAGTTTAATGACTGTGATAGGTGGAACACACGTTGGATTGCGACTGGAGTTTATAAAGAACCTCTAGAAGAAATGGAAGAAATCGAGGAATCTTTGGAACAGACGGTGGTTAAACAATACATAAGACTGAGAGACTGGGCTAGAATCTGTCGAGCAGAATTCCTAAAACATGGATATGAGCTGGAAATCAGAGATCTGGCAGAAAAATTAAATGTCTCGAGTGAAAAAGCGCGGAAAATCTACACAGGGATTATGGAACTGATGACCAAAGAGGATGCACTAGGACTCGATGAATGGGACCCCACCATCATTAGACTAGCCAAAATCTCCACCAGGCAAGGATGGCTTGATCTGAGAGAGTTAGAAAATGACTATGGAGTCATTTTTGGAGAAAAAATTCTGTTCTCAAATCAGATTGAGCAACATGGTCCACTGACGACAGGGCCCACTGTATTATTTGCAATACCAAGTCGAGGTTTATTTCTGACAGCGGATGATAAAGGGGCATGGAATCCCTGGAGGGATCAACTGGAAACGGAAAAAATCTTATCCTACATGACACCAAAAAGGGAATTCGAGTCAGAAATGAGGTAACAATTTCATAAAAATATAAAAAATTGAAATATATATTATGTTCAGGTACGTCATGGTGATACAGATGGAAACGTATATATCGAAATGGAACTATAAACTCGATGGAACGATAGACGACACCAGAAATCGTGCAGACCTACACGATTACACGAAATTAGGTTTCAGCTTGATCGATCTTTTCGATTTACAAAATTTCGAAAAGCCTAGGGCCATGATCAGAGAATGGACATTGGCAGGAAAAGGAAAAAAGCTCAAAAGTCAAGAAGTGGTTCAGCGGCTCTGGGAGATGAATTATTATTAACTAACGCAACTAGGCAGAATGGAATCAGTCCTAAAACAGCTCGAGTTAAGCGGAATATCGAAAGTCGAGATGGATGAATCCAAAAGGAGCATTGTTGACAGAATGGCTAAACTGGGCACGGAAATGCAAATGATTGAGTTCTGCAACAGAGTAAATGAATTTGGCATTGAAATTATTTGGTTTACTACTGGACCAAAAAATCAAGGTAAATTTAAAAGTCTATAAACACAGGGCAAAAATAAAAAAAGTTTTTTATTAGGAAAGTGGCTTAGATCCACTATGCTCATGAAAAAAGCATTTCCAAAAACCGAGATTTTCAACGAGCAAAAAACGAAAGGTTTCAAAAGTTATGATGAAAAACTAAAGAGACCAGTGATCCTGATTAACCTCAGAATTGGAACAGAAGAAGCAGTAAGACGTGAATTGACAATCAAACTCCCCAGGAATATAAATGAAAAACAAAGAAGAGAATTCTGTTGGAAGAAAAACGCGTCGAGGTAACCTTGTTTAAATTAAAAAGCAGATAGAATAACAAGAAATTCAGGTTAAATGGTGTAATGATTCAAGCTTCATTACTGACAAAAGATCGAGTCATTGCGTACAAAACTGCGTTAATGCCAATAAGAGGTGATGAATTATTCTGGACGAATATGGCCATTTTGGGCAACTTAACTTATTGGCAAAGACAGGACGAAGGCCGAATTAGACATGACAAATTGGGCCTTGAAAGAGGTTAGAACTTAAAATATAAAATTAAAATTACGGGGGCGGAAAACACAAAAAGACGGGAAAAAAGTTTTTTGATTTCACGTGGGTAGAAATGTCAAATTACCGAAAGATAGAGGAAGTTCGAAAGAAACTCAAAAATAGAACAGGGGTTGACACATAAAATAAAACTAACTTCAGGTCTGGTCGAGATAGGAACTTCGAGGCGGAACATTATGATGCAAGTGGATTTGGTGAAATGCTATTCGAGTACAGAAAGAAAAATGACGGACCGTTTTCCTCAAATTAAGGAGGTTCAAGCCAAAGACATTCATATTGCTATGACGTTTCATGCGAAAGACTTTCTGGGAGGAGCAAAGTTCAAGATACCAGAAATCGGTAAGTGTTAAAAAATGTGACGGGGCAATAAGTTTAATAATATTTTATTAAGAAGAAGAACCCTGCACAAATTGGGCCCTAATCACCAGAGATGTGATGTCAGTTGTGACAGAAATGAAGGAAAACTTATCGAGGAAAGGATTATCCCAAGACGAGTTTATATATCAAAATTTGGACGGGGAAGCTTTCATCCCTGCAGGATTTTGGATAAACCTTCAGCATGAAAACGAATTTGACAAACCAATCAAATTTATGAAAGAGTGGAAAAAGTTGAGTAAAAAAGATGATGGTGAATTATCTGAGCTTCAAGTCGAGAAAAAAGCTTACATTATGGTCAACAAGAAAGCAGACGAAATGACAATAAATGGTCCATTTAAGGTCAGAGAGCAGATGTGGGAAAAGTTTCCCAGAATGTACAGGGACTATAATCGGTCAATAGTCAAAAGAACCAGGGAGTTATCAATATACTCACATGAATCTGAAGACAAAAAAGATCAGGTCATCGATAATAATGCAGACGCAGAAAGGATAATCAGGGACTTCATCAAATACTTGAAGAAGCTGAATCCTGAGCCCTTTGAACTCAAATGCAAAAGCACGTACATTTTCAGGATCGAGGATTTTGCGGAGTTTGAAAGGGAGATATTTGCCCAAGATCGAGATGGAGCAATCATGGACTTAATCTATCTGAAAGATTGGTCACTGGGTACCACCAGAAGGATTGAAAAAATATGCAATTACTGGGAGCATATGCTAACGCTCGGTGAATTAAAAAAGAGGTCGAGGAAAATCAGGACAGCGGCGAACAGACTGAAACCGCAGCTCAATTGGAACGATTGGGAGAACTTTCTATACAAGATAAAGAAGCTGCTATAAAATCGAGTCAATTTGTAACAAGGAAAAATTCTGCAATTAAAAATCTATGTGCTAAAAAAGTTTTTGTATAAAAAACTATATTGTGTAAATATACTGTACTAATTATTATGTGCCTTGAAATAGTAAAAATGATATCTTGAGAAATTAAGGTTTGTTAAAAATGGTAATTTTCAGATAAAAAAGTGACGCGAAAGAAATGGCGTGTGTGAAAAACGCAACGAGCTCGAAGAAAAAAGTGACCGTAGGCGTGAAAAAATTATTGGACAAAATAAACATTTTGAGAAAGGAAAAAGATATTGAGGAATGGATGATGGATGGCAAGTTCACGGAAAAATACATCGAGATAATTCAAGATGTAAATATAATGCTAATGGGCATACCGCTAGTATTTCTGTCCAATATTAAAAAGAGAGACAAATTATTGGGCAGATTGAAATTATTCTGGGAGAAAGATTTATGGTTGATCCAGAATGATGCGGTAGGTATTCGAGAAAGAGGTATAGGATGTCGAGTCAAGTTGGAAATAATTGAAAAGCACATTGACAGAGGTAAAATAAAAATTGTAAAAACAATTTTATTGTTAAAAAAGTGTGTTAAAAATCCCATTTGTTTTAAAACACGTGGAAATAACAAATGTTTTTAGTTACTTTGGACACGTGGTACATTGAGGAAGAAAATAGAATTCAAGCGGAAAAAGAGAAAGAAGCTGAAAATGAGAAAGTCGAGGAAGTTCCAATAAATGACTCACCAAATAAAATGGAAACGGATAAAATTCTGGAAGTCAGTGACAAATCTGGGAAATTCCAAATATCCGAGAAAGAGGTTCTTGAGCCGGTTACAGTGGAGGGTAAATTATGTTGAACAAAAAGGTGAAAAATTCTAAAATTAATTATTCAGAAAATAAAGTCGAGGAATTAAAAATGGAGCAAGCTGGCCCACTGGATGAAGATCAGGAACAGATGGACGTTGCGGAAAGGGCTTTGGAAATAATTCAAAAATAACAAATGGTTCTAGGTTCAGAATGTGAGTCACAAGATGAAAATGAAAGCAGTAAAAACCGCCAAAGAAATCGAGACAGTTCGGAAAAGAAAAAGGGCATCAGATTAAACCAGGCAAAGGCGCAAAGAAAAATGAATGTTGCTATTGAAAATGAAATCAGTCAGGAAAAGAATAGTCAGGACAAACCAGGATCTCTTTCAAACAGCAACATGATTTTTTAGAAAAAACTGTGGATTTTTACACAAAAGAAGTCATGAGCTTGGAAACAAAAATTGAGGTACTCGAGGACAAAATATCAGGATGGTTACAAATGGAAAAAGAAACAGCGGAATTAAGGGCAAGAGATGCGGAAATAACATTTGTCAAAAAATCGGAAATAATCGAGGAAATCAGGAAAATTGAACCGAGAAAGGATATCTGGGTCCAAGTAGTCGAGTCTAACTGGGGCCCAGAACTACTGAGTTTCTGTCTAAATTTAAGGGTACAGAAAGACAATAGGGAGCTCACCAACTGGTGGTCAAAAAAGCAGCCAAAACAAACTGATTGGGCACTGTATTCGATCCAACAATATAATATACAGATTGCAATTATTAGAGCTTCACTGTCGACAAAGTTGGGCCGATTTAGCATTGAAGAACTGACTGAGTGGGCCCTAGCTGCATTAGCCATCATAAAAAACATATGTTTATTGGAAACCACAATGGGGCGCAGAATAGCGAATGCAATAAATAGAGTCGAGAGCATTAGGAAAATAGGGGAAACTAAAATATGTTTCCAAAATTTGCTACCGGATGGGTTGGACACCTGGAAAGAAATCTACTCGGCAAAAGAAGAAAAAATGTACGTGAAATCGAGTATGAAAATGTCGGGAGAACATCAAACGTTTCCCATCAGAATTCAATCAAAGTTAATAGGCTTTAATTTTAAAGAAAAATTTAGGTGGGATAAAACCCTCAAAACGAAAGAAAATACATTATCCTCGGCAGCAGACGCCTTAAAAGATGAAATTGAGCTAACCGAAGGAGATAACGAATACGAACGAGAGGAAAAGGAGGCAAAAGAACAGAAGTACACGGTACTGGGCTCATCAAAAAGAAAAAATATAAGGAAATCAGGTAATCTGAAATGGAAATTAATTAGGGTTAAAAATGACAATCAATATAAATTGTCCAAAATTACAAGTTAATTTTTAAGACTCGAGGGAGAAAGAAAACGACTCGAGCAGGATTTCGGTCGCGGAATATCGACGTAGACGCGAAGAGGACAGACAAAATCAGGACTCTGAAAAAATCGGGAAAACAGAAAGGTCGAGAAAATCAAACAGGGAGGAAAGCGACGAGTACGTATATTCTAGTGATGAAAATAGGTCTTTTAATGAAAATTTATATGAAGGTATCGAGGAGGAAGAGGAGTTTCTGACCGGATCAGACAGCTGGAAGAGGAAAGGAACAGACTGCTCAGGAGAAATGCATATGCAAATGCAGGCAGACGAGGAGAGCGATTTCTTTAACGAATTTGTTCGAGAATAAAATCGAGGAAATCATTATCTGTAAAAAATTGTAAAGGTAATTATCAATTTAATTATCTGATCAATAAATTAACAGGAAATTCAGGAATTTTCGAGTGGCCAGGTTGAGAATAAAAATGGAAAAAGTTGTACAAAGTCGATTGGGAGCAGAAAAACAACAAGATGGAAAATTATTTTGTATAACAATAATTTTCTTATTTATACCTGTAATTAAAATAAGAAAAATGCAAATTTCGAGTAAATTAATTGAGTGTCGATGTGATAGTGTCATGAGTAAAGTGTAGTAAAAGTAAAGTAGGAAATGTACAGAATACGTGTTAAAAATAAATTTAATTTAGATGAAAAAGCATAATAAAGTGAGGATAAATTCCAAATATTGGGAAAATTTATCTGAAAGAAACCGAGTCTTAGATTACAAAGAAAACAACTGTAAATGCGGAGGCATTATTGTGAGAAATGTTAAAAAACAGGTATCGCATTTCAAGGAAGACAGGTGCATTTGTATGCAAAAAGAGCACCTACAATGGGACAAGGATTATCTGTTTCATCCACTATTGGTACCACCAGCGGTAAAAGCCGTAAATAGGAACAATGATATAGTTATGAATGAAAAGGGGCAAAGAATGGGCCCTTTTTTCTTTCACGAATGGCTGGAAGAGGGCTGGAAAATTTTTCAAAAATTTCAAGATATTATTGAGGAAAGGAGGAGTTAAATTGGGCGGAAATTTACTTTAGGGACCAAAAAAATTTTTATACAGGCAGTTATTCAGATTTTCTGGATATCACAAGAATCATGATTAATAAACTAGCAGGGGAATGGAACAAACATATAGTGTACGAAGATTTATTCAGGGGAGTAGATTTATTCGAGAATATCTCGCCAAAAGATAAAAATCTAAATATCACTCGAGGTAGGAACAAATTATGTACAGTCACTCAATGGCATAGTATCTACTCAAGAATAAACCCAGGGGATAAAGAAAGACATGTTAGGCAACAAAGACGTTTAGAGAGAAAACGAGCAAGAGATTGGAGAGAAAAAGCTAAAATCGTAAAGAAAGAAAAATTAGGACCGGAAAAAATTGAGTGTACGGATTTCGAATGGTGGTATAAAACATCAAAAGAGATGACGAGAAGAATTGGACAGAATGGTTTGATTGAAAAAATTATCGAGGAAAATAATAAAGGCTTAATGGCAAAACACGAAAATTTTATAATTGAGACAATTACAAAATGGCTGGAAACGGGGACTTTAATTATGGTAAAAGACAAAAAAGAAATTCAAATTATTTCCCCGATTGTATTAGCCTCCATGGAAAATAAACCCAGATTTTGTTTTGACGGGGGCATTATTAAACTAGTGGAAGCGGCTTCAACGCCATGTAAACTGGAAGGATTGTATAATATATTAGATGTGATCAGGAGAGGAGATTTAATGACGAAACTAGACGACAAAAGGGGTTTTCATTTAATGATAATCAATGAAGAAAGTCGAGGTCTTACGTGTTTCAGATTTAAATAATGGGTATTTTAGACGATAGACTGTTTCTAGAATCGGAAATAGAATTTATAAAAGATAAAGAAATTCCGAGAAATTGTTATCTAGGGATTCTATTAATTCTGGCAATGGCGGGCTTTATTTCTATTGAAAAAAGTGACGTTAAACCAAAAATGACCCAAAATTTTTTAGGAATGAAACTAGACACGAGGGAAGGTACTATAGAAGTCCCGAGAGAAAAATGGTCGGAATTTACTGAAAAATGCCAGAAAATAATGAAAAAAGGAACTGAAGAAAAAATCCAGGTTAAATTACTCGAGAGAATTAGGGGAAAAGCTGTTTCTTTTCAAATCACATGTGAAAAAATGAAAAGATATATTAGACACATGACAAGAGTGATAACATGTTGCCATAATAGGGAAATTTTCTTCATTAAAGCAGACAAGGATTTGAGAAATGAAATTGCAAAATGGCTAGAATTAAAAATTATAGACATAAAAAGATCATGGCTGCCAAAAGAGAGACTACAGCTAGAAATTGCTACGTTATTTACGGACGCGTCAAAGGCGGCGGCAGGAATGAAATTATTTCATGAAAAAACTACAATCGAGGAAACAGTATACTTTGCAGAAAAAGTTCAGGCGTGGGAAATTCACGATAAGGAAGCAATCGCGATATTAGAGGCAATCGTAAAATGGAAAGAACAACTGTCAAAAAAGTATGTAACAGTTTTTTGCGATAATCAGGCGGTCTGTTTTGCATTTAAAAATCAGGGTACTTCGAAGAGAAGGATGAACGAAATAGTAACCAAAATATTTGAGTTTGCAGAGTCGAATGACATAACATTCAAAGTACACTGGATAGGCACTCAGTTACAGTTGGCGGATAGGGCATCAAGAGTGATAAACTGGAACGAGGAATTTATGCCACATTATGTAAATCAGATATTACAGGAGGCATTAGGAAAGAAATTTATAATAGATGCCATGGCAACGAGGGAAAATACCAAATGTGAAAAATATATATCGTGGGCAAAAGATAAAAGGGCTTGGAAGTGTGATTTTTTTACGGTAAAACAAAATGAATTTGCAGGAGATTTGACATATATTTTTCCACCGAAAAATATTCTGAATAAAGTTTTGAGTCACATATTTCATGAACTGAAAGAGGTAAAATTAGTGCTGATTGGACATATATGGATGGCATTCCCATTAGGATTAACAGAAATCAGTAGGTCAAAAAAGGCGAAAATTATTATACTAAAAAGAGAATGGTTTGGAATTCCAGCCATTTCAATGATACCCTCAGAGGAAGAGATATGGTTAGGGGGAAAAAGATTGAGTGCAAGTTTTAACAACAAGCCATCAAGCTCGTTCTTACTTAAATGGAATTTATAAACTGAGAAAATTCGAGAAAATTTGAGGAAAAATAACGGTAATAAAAAGAATAGTTTTTTCAAAAATATGTTAAGAATGGAAAAAGTTCAACAAAAAATTCGAGAATATACAGAGTTAGAATTGACAAATAGGAAAAGTAAAGAGGAGGCAATCCAGAAATGTCATGATTATAAAATAATGATCAGAAAATCCAGGTGGGAAACTTTTCAAAGAAAAGAAAGCCCAGAGGAATTTCACTTAACCCCAGCACAGGCAATCAATGAAGTCACGAAATGGGATAAAATTCACAATTTTTGCATATTGAAAAAAGAATATTATGAAGTCATGAAAATTGAATTAGAAGACAATAAAGGAATTATTGCAAATCATGAATATTTGAACCACAAGAGTGAAATCATAGACAAATATGTGGAAAATAATTTAGCATTGAAAGTGTGGCTAGGACACTAGAGGAAATCGAGGGAAAACGAGAGAGAAACTAAACAAAAAATAAGAGAATTTTTTTTGAGAAATGAATCGAGTAAAGGGTTCTGTCACAAATATTAAAAAATGCATGTAAAATAAAAATTTCGGGAAAAAATTGTGAATAACAATAAAAAGGTAGAAAAAAGGGGGTCTTTTAAAAATAAGTAATTTTAGAATGGAGGATATTCTAGAGGAGAAAACACTGCTGGAGCTAATTAATGCATCGAGCAAAAAGCAATCGGATTTGGGACACAAATATATGCCCAGAGAGGTAAACGTTACAAATGATGTACTCGAGGGTAGATTAAAATATTTATCACTTAACGACGAGGAAGAATCCACGTCATATAAAGAATTATTAATTTTTCTAAAAGAAGATAGAGATGAAGCATATTTGGAGCTTCAAAAAGCAATAATAAAAAATAGGCAATTTAAAAAGCTGAGAGACAGGAGACGAGAACTCGAGGAAGTTAAGGCAAGGCCACTAAATGATCAGGAAGATATGTTAAAGAAAAGAACAAGTGAAGACTGTGAAGGAAAAGTAAAAAATGCTGAAAAATTGGTAAAACAGGCTAGAAATGATTGTGAAAGTAAATCAAAGGCGGTACAGATGCACAAGGCAAAAAAAGGTCCAAAAGATCGAAAATCAGGAGTAGGACAAGTTGTAAAAAGGGGAGGACAATATTTTCAAACGTGGGTGGCCGCCCCGAAATATATGGCGGAACATTTCCCTCAAAAAGAACAAATCGAAAATGTGTATTTGGAATTAAGAAATCATCTAATAGAAGAACAAATCAAAGTTGACCATGATGTAATTTTGAACAGGATGATTAGGGCCCTGCCAGATGACAAAAAGGATTTTCGAAGTTATACGGAGGACATTATGAGGGATATGCAAAAACAAATGTTTAACGAAAAATATACGAGAGCCTGGCTAGTGGCAGAAGTCAATCCAATTTTGGTAATGACGGACATGAATCATAGTGACCAAAATCTTCAAGTAAATAAATTTAATTACAACATGAAAGAGATAGCATACGGGGTAATTCGACAGAAAATGATCGAAATACACAAATCGGAATGCAAATTCGAGGACAGAGTTTTGAGAGTGGGTTCATTATCATCCAAACTATTTGCAGGAATACATCTCAGGGCAGTACAGGGAAATCAAATAATTACCAGGTACGAAAGACCAGGTTCACAAAGAGGAAGACCAAGCTTTAGAGGAAGCTTCGTGACATCAAACAACAGGGGCGCGGGGTCCTTTAGTCAAAGAGGAAAATATAGATTTGATAAAACAAATGGATATAAAGACGAGGGAAAAAACAAAGCGTTCAGAAGTAAGTTTGAAAAAAGGGAGAAATCAAAGGTCGGAAAAACGGAAAAAGGGGACCGGAAAAAGGAGGGTAATAATATTAAAAAAGTTTGGCCCATTAATGACGAGGAAACTAGGAAAACGGTTGCATACCTTACTCAAGCAATTATTTAAGGCTGAATCGAGTATGATGAAAGACTATAGGAAATTCATGAAGGAAATTAAACTGTCGAGAAAATTTTCAGGGAAACAGGCAGCGGATTGGCTTATAGAATACATCGGGAAAAATTATAAAGCAATACACCCAGCGAAAATTAAAAGATTGAGGACGTTTATGCTAGAAACTGTACAACTTGATTATTGGCAAAAGTTGAATTTTCGAAACTCTTTGAATAAATTCATAATGCAGAATGCGCTCAGTAGGAAACCAGGTGTAAATCGAGCACCAATATTTTCAATCCTGCAACTAAAATGGGAAGATATTGAGGTAAAAAGGAAAAATGGGAGAATTTTTATAATACTGAAAATGAGAGCCTCAAAAGCTAACAAAGGGGGTGCAAAAGAAGAGGCTATAGTCTTAGCGAGCCTAAAAGATCGAGAAAATATAGAGTTTTGCCCGGTAAGGGCTATTTTGAGATGGTTTATCTATAGGGGGAAACCATCGGAGGGTTGGCTGTTCTCGGAAACGGGACAAATTGAGGATAAAGCATATCATCAGGTACATAAAATGGCCAGAAAACTAAATTGGGGAAAAATACCCGGTAAATATTCAGGTAAAAATTCTTGTATCGTAACACTTCTAAACTTAGGTGTTGACATAGTGTAGCTAGCTAAATAAATGCTAGCCTTTATGGTATTTTATTTATTTTATATGTGCACAATAAAATTAATAAATATGAT
>SCLE01336604.1:0-11905 GCA_004367955.1 Bathochordaeus stygius | reverse complement strand
CCCCCGAAAAAATTACCCCCGAAAAAATTACCCCCAAAAAAATACAAGCGCGTTCCGTCATGTAACTAGTTTGACGAACCCATATTTGACGAGACAGTGTTAGGGTCGAGTTGATTGTCTTCCTGACTCATACCGAACAAGGTGATCGTTAACGACGAGCCGACCACAATAAAAAATGCAGCCATCAACGCACTCTTTTTCAAAAATTGTCAGAAAAAATTTGAACAAAACATCTATGACCCAAAATACGCAAGCGACGTACCGATAATTAGACTGCCTAGACATAAACCAGTTAACAAAAATATATTCCCCTTTCATGGGATGAAATGCTACAATGAATTGCCATACACGATCAGACGCCAAATCCTAAACAAGGATTTCAATAAACGCGTCCGTGCGCACTATAACAATAAATGTGCCCACAGGGCCGGTAAAAAAGACTGTCGCAAGTGCGTGGCAAATGAAAAATTCCTTAACATAAAAATCGATAAAATAGAAATATCTACAACTAATCCATCACCAATTAACTTCCTACAAATATTCTACGATGGAAATAAATTATCAAAACTTAGTAATATTATCGGAAAATTATGTGACACCCTGTTCAAAAGAAGTAGAATCGATCTAACTGTCCCTACCCCAGTCAATTGTCCAAGCGACACAGAAATAAGTCCTACAAATAATTGCACAGACGTGAATCAAACATCCCAACCCGAGGGGTAATGAAAAAGGGAAAATGAAAAATAAAAAACCAAAACCGGATTCTCGAGGTCGTCGGCATAGTGGTTAAGCTGTCATCTGTATAACAACTAGGAAGCAGTATGTCTCTGATGCAGTCTCTGATGCAGTATTATTGCATTGAGTTGAATTTCGCTGTATCTTAACTCTCGGAAACCCAAAATTAAGCATAAGTGCACCAATCTTGAGGACCTTTCTAGATCCGTCAGAATATGTAGACTTAAAAATCGCTGTTGATTAATCGAACTATATACCCAGCTAATTTGCGCCATACAAAAACAATGACCATTATAAGTAGGCGAATAAGTAAGTAAGGAATACGAGTAAGCTCTCCAAAGTATTTGACACCTTTAGAATAAAATACTAAGCATCAAACTCAGCTAACAATATGACCTAGTTGTATGTAATTAGTCTTAGTAGCTTTAAACTATAAAAATCCAGCTATCACATGACTGGCGTGAAAAACTCGAAAAACATAACGATCTGATTCAGTACAAAACTTAGACTCAGTAACTGTAAATTATAAAAAGCCCACTCAGAAGAAACGTCGATATAACATGTCACACAGTAAATTGGAAGTATGTTGTATATAATTTAATCTGAGTAGCATTAAACTCCGGAAAAAGGAAAAGTAAAAATAAAAGCCCATTAATCGCGTGATTGGCTCGAAAACTTCGAAAAACCTGAAAAACCTAACGATCAGAATCAAAAACATTCCGACCTACCTTGTATGTAATTTAGACCTAGTAGCTTTAAATTACAAAGACACATTTATCACGTTATTAGCCCGAAAAATTCCGGAACAGAGTCAAATGTCAAATTCAACAAAGAACTTTATCCTATTTCTGAACGTAACTTAGTCTCAGGTACCTTGAATTAAAAATAACCCAAAAAATGTAGTCGCGGTAACTTTAAATTATAAAAAGCCCACCCAGATGAAACGTCGATATAATATGTCACACAGAAAATTTGACGTCTGTGTATATAATTTAGCCTGAGTAGCATTAAATTCCAAAAAAGAAAAGTAAAAGAATAAGCCCACTAATCATGGGATTGGCTCGAAAACTTCGGAAAAATCCAATGATCAGAATCAGGAAACATTCTGACCACCTTGTATGTGATTTAAATTACAAAAACACATTTATCAAGCTATTAGCTCGAAAAAACTTCGTAAACAGAGTCAAGTGTCAAATTCAGCAAAGAACTTTGACCTATTTTGAACGAAATTTAGTCTCAAGTACCCTGAAGTTGAAATAACCTATTAATCACGTGACTGGTTCTAAAGCTCTAAAATTAAAAGACTAGATTCAGTAAAAAGATTTTTTATATAAAAAACCTGTCTTGTATGTAATCTAGGTAGTAGCTTTAAACTCAAAAACACACTTACCACGTGATTGGCCTAATAACTTCGGAAAAGTCAACGATCAGAATCAGCAAACATTTTGACCTATTCTGTATGTAATTTAATCCTGGTAGCGTTAAATTACAAAAACTCGTCTGTAGCATTAAAATTACAAAAACTCGTTTGTCGCGCGCTCGGATCGGGGATTTTTAATATATAAAAAAGAACTTAACAATCGGGGACAGCACGAAGTCTGACCAAGCGTGACCCTAAACCCATTTATCACGTGATTGATTGGAAAATTCCGAAAAGATAGTCAACAATCAAAATCAATAAAAATTGACCTACCTTATGTAATCTAACCCTAGTAATTTAACCCTAGTAATTTAACCCTGTAACCTAACCCGTGGAAAAGAGTCAATCGTCAAATGCAGCTAAAGCTATTTTGTAGATAAGTTAGGTTTAGTAGCTTTAAATTTAAAAATACAGGTATCACGTAATTTGCTCGAAAAACTCAAAAACAAAGAAAACGATAAGATTCAGCAAATTTGACTAATTGGAATACGATAGGGACTTAATAGCTTTACATTACAAAACCCCATTTATCACGGGATTGGCTAGCAAAGACGTATAACATATCTGACCCCAAAATAAACCCCAAAATAAGCGCATACCTTGGGCCTGACTCCACCAACATTACGCGCACAACAACCACAAGTACCCAATAGGCATTTCGTCACCATCCATGACCAAATTGACCCAAACATCTCGGCTTTCCACATTATGCAGGCACTAAAACGAAAATACAGAATAATTTTTCCTTAAGGCTACAAACGTCTCTTGTGACGACCAGCACCAATAAATAAAATTCACGCGATACTAGTTTTATTGTCATAGAATCAAGATATTCCTGTATAATACCACTTGCCATCCAATGCCAGTAGAATACAACACGGCCAAACTGTGTATACCTAAATGTATCCCTGCCAGACACACAGCACAACGCTATGTGTCGGCTCGCTCACACCTTATACCTTTGAACTTGGGTCACACCGAAACGACTTACGACACCCTAGATTGAGGAAACTAGGGTCCCGGAAACCGTCCTGCTGATATATAACCCAAATCCAAAAGCGCCCGAATCCTCATCAAAGAGGCCCTATCTCAGAGTTCCCAGTCCCGGGCGCAGTCATCTAATGAATACACCAAGGAGGGGCACGATACCTCATTCTCTGGATAGAGGGCTTAATTACAGCGTCTGGGAAACTTTAGAGTAATAAAAACGGGGCTATAACATAAAATAAATTCACCAATCACTTTTAAAAGCGGGATCAGAAGATAAACGGATACTAAATTAAACGGATAATTAACGTAAACAAAATCATGCCTAACCCTAAACATGGCATAATTACAAAAAACTCATGCTCGACACACAGCTGGACGCTATGTGCGGGCTCGCTCACAACTTATACCCCCAAACTTGGGTCACGTGGAAAACGATCTATGACACCCTAGATTGAGGCGACTAGGGTCCCAGAGACCATCCGGTAAACAGGTGACCCAAGCCCAGAGGCGCCCCGATCCTCATAAATGAGGCCCTGCTAGAGTTCCCGGTCCCTTGCGCAATCATCAGGTGAATGCACCAAGGAGGGGCACGATACCTCATACTCCAACAGAGGGCATTATTAATAGCGATTTATGAGAACGATAAATAATATCAAAAAACCATTCAATCTAGGACTGTCCCCTGTAAACCCGACAAAACACATCATAAGGTGGATCCTACCTACGCGACACACAACGCACGGTTATGTGCCGGTTTCGCCCACACTTATACTTCTGAACTTGGGTCTCAATTATAACGACCATCGACACCCTAGATTGAGGCGACTAGGGTCCCAGGGGCCGTTCGGTAAACTTGAAACCCAAGCTCAAAAGCGCCCGGATCCTCACAATGGAGGCCCTATCACAGAGTTCCCAGTCCCTTGCGCACTTATCTAATGAATGCACCAAGGAGGGGCATGATACCTCATACTCTGGACAGAGGGCATTATTTACGGCGATATAATTCAATCTACGTCATTGTACCTTATTAAGAGCAGGCTGTCAAGATAAACACAATCCAATAATAAGCATAGCAACATCAACCTAGGAAATTAAGGTCAAAAGTGGCATAATATACCCCATAAAAGGAAAAAAAATTTTTTCCCTCTCGAAAAACTCCCCATATTTGAGCGACCCCGAACCAAAAATAACACACTTACCACAATAACAGCTTCCCAAGAACCACGAGCGCCAAACCTAATGACACCCATTATCCACACGGCCACTAGATAATAACACAATAACCGACCAACATAGCGAAAGCAACCCTAAAAGATAAAATAGCACATAAAACCGCTACATAAAAGAAGACTTACAATTAAGCCAATATATAAGCTGCCACCTTATTCGGCCAAACCACGGCACAAATCCTCAAAGCCAGCACAATATAGTAGAATCCAAACATTCCATAGCGTCCATAGCGTCCAACCAACACCAAGAACTAATCGTGCTAAAATATTAGAACATAACCCTAAACACTATCCCTCAAAAATGGCTACGAATCATTATTCCGAAAAACCCAAATTGCCCTTAGATAAGCCTACCCGCGAAAAATCCCATACACTAACATAATCCAAAAGTCTACAGAGTATTATAGCAAGCACCAAGCCCACGAAATACCAAAAATGATAAAATTCAAAAATCCCTGAATGTATTTCAACACCCCACTTATTTTAATCAAATACATACGTTGTCGAGCCGGCACATAACATCTACAAGAGGTAGACAAGCAAATTGAGCAACAATTGCCCATGATCGCCCCAAAACCTGGCTCCAATCCATTGCAAGGTCCATCAAAAGTACACTAAAATATAGCCAAATTAGGTGGGGAATTTTACGCTAGATCCAACGTAAACTTACGTGTCGATGATATGTTGCATCCGGTTGCGATGACTAATCTAAAATACCGATCTAGAAACAAAAATTATAGTTAAAGCGGAAAATTAGAAAATAAGAAAATTAACTATCAATCAGTATAAGCAGGCTGGCAGTTTTAAATTTAACTGGTATTACACCTGGTGGTATTAAACAGAACATAATCCTAAATAATACAACCAGGACTTATACAGGGGCTGACAAGTAAATAATGTTCCCGAGGAAATCCTACACAGTGGTTTCTACACCCCTGCCCAGACGTTTTCGCGTAGATCGCTTTGACCGTCTAGAACGTCTTCTGAAGCAGCAGCCACAGCAAGGCAGCTGGCCATCATCTTCACGCAGGCACAGATGGCATACAATAAGTATAACAAATATTGAAACAAAAACTAAAAATAATATACCAAAAGGTCAAAAATCAACTAGATTAACAATTTTATAACATCCCTAAAATTAATCAAAAAACACTTACAAAATGCGAGGGGAAAACCGGAATTCTCCCAGGCGATCTCGGCGAATGCAGCATACACTTTACTCATAAAACCCGGGGTCTCTCCTAAAAATAAAAAGTGCTGTGATCTAATTTTCGACGACAAGGCAAACTAACGTAAATAGGGGATATGGCTTACCTTCTTTGATTGACATATCGACTGTATCTTCGTTCTTTCCGGACAAACGTGAAATCTCGCTGCAAATCTGAAAATAAAAATAAAAATAATAATTCAATCAAAGTAAATAAGCACTATAAAAAGTACTCTTAATTAACGCTTCGGTAAAAGGAATCCACTCTCCAATTCTCTAAGTCACAAATAAAATAAGATCAAAATTGAAATTAAAATATGCTACGCAATTTACTAAAATTATAATGCGACTCTGCCTAATCGTGAAAATGGCTCTACCAATTTTCCAGTTCCCTCGCGAAAACCAGATTGAAAGTGAATCAACTGATAAACTAGCATCACCCGGCCCTAAACCTGGTAAGCCCCCAATAACCCGTACCACCAATACCCCATTTAAACCGAAAGGACCGAATAGGCCAACACGCCCCAGAAATAATGCTAAAAGAAAAAATGTAATTAATCAGAACCACCAAGATACAAGTAAACCCCCCCCCCTATATACTTTCCCCACCCAACTAGTTAAATACTTACACAAATAACGGGATCAAAATAACTCGTCAACAATCATAATGTGGCAAATCCCAATCTGACAAATACGGCATAACCATAGGCAGCGTCTCACCAATAATATAACCAGAAAAGCACAGGCAACCCAAAACAGCAAACCACAGCAACCATTCACTAAGATAGTAAAGTTAACAAAAATCACCCACAAAATGGCCCTTAACCAACTCACAATGATAAAACTGCATCCTATAACGGCCGAACCCTTACCCTGGAATACCCTGATACTGACACAATACTAGGTTTTTGATCAAGCTCAAAATAACATAAGATAATGTAAGGTTCCCTCAAAAGAACCCCACAACCGCACCAATTAAACCACCCTATGAAACTGAAATCCCGTAAGTTCCAAACTTCACAAAAATCATAACAACGCTAACCTCAATTTTTGCGTCGACGCAAATACATGCCAAGAGAATAAACTCACCAAAGATGCACCAAACCAGTCCTGAAGTCCCATAACAACCTGGACCCAATATAATAGGCAGAATCGATCATTTCTCGGCCGACCTAACCAACTTGAACCAGACCTGCCACACGTTCCAAACGCAAAAACAAAATGAACGCGTTACCTACCAATAGCCAGCAAAAAAGAACCCTACCTTTCAAAATGGCACAAGAACCAAGATACAACCAACAACCTGAATCGATAATCCTCCAAGACCACGGCAATTAACACGCCAACCGCAAAACCTTCTCTTCGCGAGTAATGTCAGCTAAAATAAATAATAACCAAGTATAGCCATCAAAATTGAACCCTAACCTTCGAAATAATGCAAGAACCAAGATACAGCCAAACAACCGGATTCGATGAATTCTCAATAATCTGCCAACTGGCACGCCAACCGTAAAATCCACTTCTCGCGCGCAATTTTATCTAAAACATACATTAACCAAAATTAAACACCCCGGTGGGGTAGAAAATAGTACTCCAATCCAACCTATGAACACATAATCTCGCCGCTATCCCCGTCTCGTAATCACCTAACAATCTGTGCCAGAATTTCATCTTTTAATAATTATGTTATGCATAAAAATGAATGTGCACAGGTTACCGAATCACAAAGCATCGCAAACCCAACATTCAGCGCAATTCACCGAAAATACGTCGCAACTTATGATAAGTGCAGCGTACGCGCAAATTAGGCAACACAGCAAATTGCAATGCATAAACTCCCAAAATAGTCTCACCCAATTAAGCCCAACCATTACCAACCACCCCCTTAACCGAAGTTAACCGTAACCAAAGATGGCCCTATAAATCGCTAATCAATCGATCAAACAGTGCACCAAAATCCATAATTATAACAAACCAAACCCTGCACGAACCAACCATACTTTATTTTTAGTGTATATTTGTTTTAGTATTACATATTTTTTTATATATTTTTATTTTTTATATCATGCATCAAAACCCATAATTATAATAAACCAAACCCTGCACGAACCAACCATACTTTATTTTTAGTGTATATTGTCTTAAGTATCATATTTTTTATATATTTTTATTTGTATAGCTTATATTATAGGAAAAAACCAAGATTTATACACAAATTAACCAAACAAAATTCACTACGAATTATAAAATCGATTTTATACTCTCCAAAAATCACACAACAAAATAAAAACCAAATAGGACAAAATTATGAAAATATAAGGCTTACTGAAAGGAAGAGAGACCCATCCAAATATCCACCCCAGCAACTATAACAAAACAAGCCCTGCACGAACCAACCATATTTTACCTTCAGTATTTATATTTTTTATTTTTATATCTTTATTTCTATACTTATATATTTTTATATTACTTCAAGGGAACAAAATCAAAACCAGCTAATCTCCTCCCAATTATCAATATAAAAAGTCCAACCATATTTAACTCCTAGTATTTATATTTAGTATTTTTATATCTTTATTTTTATTATATTATTTTCAAGTAAACAAGACCCAAACCAACTAATCTCCTCCCAGCTACCAATATAGAAAAGTCCAACCATATTTAACTCCTAGTATTTACATTAGTATTTTTTATATCTTTATTTTTTATACTTTTATATTTTTTATATTATTTTCAAGTAAACAAAATCCAAACCAACTAATCTCCTCCCAGTTATCAATATAGAAAAAACAAAAGTTATACATAAAGCAACCGAACAAAATTCTCTGGAAAGCATAAAATCCCTCACCGCTCGCGCATCCCACCATTAACCCCCCATGCCCAAGAAAAATTTTCTGGGGCTGTCCACTCGTACCCCATCTAGTGATCGTATGCTCGGATACAATTTTTAATGCGCCCTGAAAACACATGGCGGTCCACAATCAACTAAAATATGAGAGTATAATACAGTTTCAATTAAACTCACATTTTTTATATGTCAGATAGGAATCAAATAACGGAATACCATTATCTAAAATGCTCAATATAATTTTAAAAAATACGATTCCAGTCCAGGTTTAAAATAAATAATTCAGAATACGTGGCACTCAATTGCTCCACGAGCTGTGGCATCCTGCTAGCCATCATAAATAAAAAAGGGGACGGAAACGCCGAAACTACAGTCACATATAACGAGCTGGACATGCCCGAATTTAACCAGTGGCGACGCCTGACAAATGTCCCCAATCTTATGTTTTTGCTGCCAACTAAAATTCTTGCTACATTCGCAGCCCGCAAATTCATTGGTGCAATCAGTTTCAAAGACGAGGAGATAACACTCGCGCCAATGCATGAGCAGGAGCTTCTAAGACTTATGAGCATCACAATTAGACGAAGATTTGATCCGCAAGATTGCGCTGAAGACTGCAAGGTCATCATTAAAGAAGCCCAGATGGTGAAAAAAGAAGCAATAGCAATGACTCTACAACAAAACAAGCGCAAAATGAACATGCATACGCTAACCACTGAATACAACAGATGGGAGGACTCGCCTAATATCAATATGGAAGAACTTATTAGCACTCTTATAAATAAAATAAAGTACTATAATGGGCTAAAAGACATTTACAGCCATGATATTTTGTTGAACTCATGCACCACCAATTTCAAAGGGCACATAAAAAGTTTCTTTACGGAGGACAAGCGCAATCCAACGAACAGTAAAGGTATTAAAATGGCGCCAAAAGAAAAATCCAAACTGAACAAAATACTGGACGGCAAAAACGTGGCAAACTGGGGTGGTAATAACGCACAAGCAATACTTTCTGCTACATGCATGCAAAATCTTGTTGAATTTGGTACACCATCGAAAAAAAGGAACAGAGACGAGTGCGACCCAAACCAGGATAACAATAAAATAAAGAAATCTGAAAACTTAGGATATGCCAAGACTCAGACATCCACAACAGTAGCTATTCCAATACTGCCTGGTCCCAGCTCCCAATTAGACAGTTCAATCATAAGCATTGACAACAATGATACTATGCATAACTTGTCTATAAGCTCAGATGTGGAAGATTCCTTATTTGACTCAGCTACTCTGGCTTCAGCTGACAATCCGGTTTTAAATGATGAATTCAAAAAGCTTTTACTGGCATTAACGCTACTACCTACGTTTGACTCACTGGCGGTTGATGAATTTCCTAGGAATCCCAAAGCCCTAATCAATCATCAATTGAACTTCAATCCAAAAATGAGCACCAATTTCAACATGTTAAAATATATGTTGTATACAATACGCATGATAGAAAGAGTTACCAAAACTGCTCTAGGAATCTTAGTCAGCATGAACCGCACTGAAAATCAGTTAAGCCCAACATCCCCAGTGAACAAGTTCATACAATCGATCATCACTATGGAGCCCAAACTAGAGAGCCTATGCAAGGATGTCCTAACAAAACTGGTCAGAGACTTCCGCGAACTCGAAAAACGTAACCATAAATAGTATTCCCGTACTGCTCCACTTCAGCGCGCATATTTATCATCGTCTACACTTGTATTCCCAATTGTATCACACTTACTAATAAAAAATGAATTAACGAAATAGACCAAATACATTTATATACCAAATTCAATATATTCAGAAATGAGGTTAAATATGTTTTTTTACTGCGGACAGGTCCAATGCCCCAACACATTACTACTGGCCTATAAAAATGCAGCTGAAATAATTGAATATGCAAACGCAGTGTTAAATATTTGCCCAACCGACAAGAAACAATTTGCCAAAATGAAACAAAGGAAGTTACTTGATATAATCGCAGCGGCATTTAATAATCCTCTACATCGAATTGCAGACCATGACATGAACAAAAGATTGCGTACAGTTATACATGTCTTCAGTGAGATAATCATTGAAAATATATATAACACTAAATTCTTAATCGAAAACCTGAACCAACTAAGGTTGGTAAACGACAACTACATAAATGCAAGGCGCAATCTTTTAATAACAGGCTTCATTGGAAAAACGCACAACCTATTCAATTTCGACTACGCATTGTGCTACGAAATTAAAATACTTGTTCTGCCTTTTTCTGCACATAACTATGCCATTTATGCCAAAGAGTGCGAGCTAATCATCAAACGGATCACTGAGGACAATTTACTGGAGCCAGAAAATTACAAAATTTTATGACTACAAATTGTTGAACTTTATGTCTTCGTAAAAACATGTATACATAAATTTTACTGAATCAATCACATAACATATTTTACTAGACGGAATAATGAACGACATAAAGAACATGCTTCGTGACATATTGGAAATAAAAGTTGAAAACGTCCCAGCCAGCATCGCCCCAGCAAATTTCCTAATATGGTGGTACGATAATGAAAACAAATTTGATATATTTGATATCAACAAAACAAGGGTGATGATAAAAAACTTCGTTCTATGGAACAAGCTTTATGCAAAATGGCACACAAATAACGCACAGATACTACATGCAAATCCTAGGCTTTTTACAGCTAACATCGAACTGAGCCTCAAGCGTGACATGATAATCACCAAACTGTGGCACATCATAGCAACGATTGGAGCCAAGAAAGCATTAAGCGAGAAAAATGAGGAATCGGAAACCACCATGAACATGCGCATGTGCTTCGGCGCCCTAGGAAATGAACCCAGCAACGAAAATCAATAAAATTACAGGCCAAATTATGGATGTGAGTTTGTGCAATTATACGCCCTGGCACAGCATGTGCTCCCAATCATGATTATGAACTAGGGTTCCCGGCTGTATATATTTAATAATACTAACACCTTTCTATTATTATTTTATTTAAATTACTAACATTTTTTTTCAGTCTTTTTATGTCGGACGACAATTCAATTGATCCAATTGGAAAAACCGTCCAACAATCTGCTGCACTGCAACGAACTCAGACCCCGGACGTGCACTGCTTACTCTTGTCAGCCCGATCCACGTTTTAGTCTGTTTTTTTGCTCTGCAACATATATTTAGTCTTCAAATAAATGAAGCATGCTTCTGAAAAAAAAAAAAAAAAAGGTTTGGTTGGTCAGGGTTCGGAAATGTTTGTCAATGAGGGGCAAGCCATCCGTCAGGGGGCTTAAAATATATTATAAATAATTTGAAAATTCCTAAATTGCCCCCCCCCCCGCGCGTCATACTTAAATATTTACACAAGGGTACAACAGAATCTTTTTCAAATTATTTATATTATATTTTAAGCCCCGTAATTATTTTTTTGGGGTGGGCTAGC
>SCLE01335515.1:0-11905 GCA_004367955.1 Bathochordaeus stygius | reverse complement strand
ACTGTTAGTTGCGACCCAAGTCTAACCGTGTAAGGATACCGCGAACTTTGGGAGGTGCATTTCCGTGCACTTTACCGTTAGAAATTACTTTTTAAGACGCCAACTAGGTTGCGGGTTCAAAGATAACGGGATTGTTATCCCTTTTGTTTTTGCGGCTATTTTATCCTTCTTGTATTTTTGGATTTTTGGGGTATTTTGGTTATGGATTAGTTTTTCCTTTTGGGATTTTAGTTATAGTTTTATTGCGATATTATGATTTTGGTGGGGTTTTCAGGTAGGGTTTTTCGGGTGGGTTAGTTGGGAATCATTGTCTGGGCCTTTTGTTTTTTTTTTTTTCTTTTTTAATTAAATTAGTTCTAGTTTTTGTGATTCTTGGGTTTCATTTATGGCTTATTTGTAGTTCGACAAAAGATGTGCAACTTGGGCCCAATTTGTTTGATCTTGGGATGTTATATGGTTTGGTATGCGTATGGTAGCCGTTTTCTTGTTTGAAAAAAGAAAAAGAAAAAGTATGAATAAAAGATAAGTTATGATTGTACGGTGCGGTGCGGCGTTTTTATTTTGACTAATTTTTAGGGGAGTGATCGTCAATGGATCGATTCTACGTTGGCCTTTGCCAGACCGCCTTGGACCGAGCTGCTTATCATGATATAATCCAATCAGCGTATTTGGTGAGCATATTTGTTCTTGTATGCGCATTCTCTTTTGCTGGTTATAGGTTGCTAATTGTTTTGCTAAATGCAACTATTACGAGATTCTTTGTTCGCATTAGTAAGCCCGCTACCGAGAGTATGAGGTACCGTGCCCATCCTTGACCTGGTCATAAGATGTTCAGGTAAGGGAATGGGTACTCTACGGTAGGGTCTCGGAGAGAGGATTAGGGCGCGTTCCGGTTTGCGTTTTACATATCACAGACAGCCCCCTGGGACCCTGATTTCCTCAATTCAGGGTGTCGTAGAGCTGTCACGAGCGATTGTAAGTTGCGACGCAAGCTTGAACGTATAAGGATACCGCGAATTATGGGAAATGCGTTTTAATGCATTTTCTGAAATTAGTTCCTTTTGCATAATGTAGGGGTTTGGTTTCGGTTTTTAAGTTACAGGGTTGGTGTGATCGCTCCTAGGGTGTAAAATATTGGATGCATAAATGGCTCTCGACGGCTGGATGTTGGGTGGACTAGGAGGCTTTATTATTCAGCTTATTGGATGCCAAGGAATTATTTTGACGTATTAGGCTCTATAAACGTAGTAAAATTGTTTTGTGAGTTTGTTTATTTATCTGTTTATTGTCACTAGTGGATGTTTGGCCAATATTGGTGGATCTGGTTGCTGCAGTAAGGAAGGTTTTTGGCGCAATTTGCCCGCACTATTTGTTTTTGGCGCAATTTGCCCGGGAGTGTTAAGACGTAGCCCCGTGGGTCCGCATAATGCCTTTTTGGGGTTATCACGCGACCCAAAGGACCTAGTTTCAAAATTAGTCGTGTTATAGGGACCCGGGAGGTATTATGTTTTTGGGGTTAGGTCGGATTTATCACCCATTGGCTCTCATTAGGATTTTGAAAAGTAACCCTATTGGCTTTAATTTTTATTGCCTTTTAGTTATTAGGTTCGGGAAAGGAAACTTGGAACACCGTATGTGGGATGATATTATCCGTAACGAACAGTTGGGAATTCTTTTTATACGGTTGGGCATTCTGTGTAATTATCACGGTTGCTGATTAGTTTGTCGCGTAGGTTAGTAATATATTGGCTCCGTACTGGGGTGAGGGTCAAGCCCTTAATGTAGGTGACTTTCTTGGTCACGCACCTAGTGTAGGGGAGTTTTTTGGTCCGTTTACATAAACGTAGGGTTTTTCCTTATACAAAAATAGAAAGTGATATATTTTTATTTATTATTAATGTGCTATATTGAAGGGAGATGCATTGTGTTGGATTGGTGGAGGCGCTGGCCGTGGCTGGTGCATTAATTGGAGCGGGTGGCTATGGTGTTCAATGGTTGGAATTTCATTACATGCATTCATTAAGGTACTTAGGTTGTTAAGGGTCGTTGGATAATTTCATGTTTCGACCGATATGTTCATGTGGGTTGGCTATCCGGGTTGGATGGTGCTGAGAGGCCCCCCCTGCTTTTGGCAAATAGAGTATTACATATTGTGCCTAGCGCATTGCTAATTTCGGAGAGCTTTTTTGCACCGTAGAAAATCTGTAGGAAGTTTATAGGTGAGGGATTGGTGTCAGAGATTGGTATTTCGTCAATCTTTATTTTCAAAAATTTTTCGTGATTGAGGCATCTACGGCAGTCTTTTTTCCCAGCACGATGGGAGCAGCGGCTGTTGTAGAAGGCCCTCACCCTTTTGTTAAAGTCCTTGTTTAGGATTTGCCGGCGTATAGTATAGGGTAGGTTATTATAGCATTTCATTCCGTTATATGGGAAGAGATTTTTGTTCACGGGTTTGTGTTTAGGGAGTCGAATAATTGGTACGTCACATGCGTATTTTGGATTAGTTATATTTAGACTGAATTTTTTTTGGCAATTTTTGAAAAAGATTGAATTAGTTATAGCATTTTTAATTGATGTCGGCTCTTTATTAGTAATGACTTTGTTCATAAAAAGCAAGATGGACCTCTCATGCAGGTTCTTTGGGTCGGGCCAGTTCACAGAGTCAAAAATTGCATTGTATGGGAGGGCGTTGGTGGGATCGCAATTCTCGATGTCAAAAATGTCTGTAACGATCTGGGTGATTTGTTTCGCTAGCTTATTGTACATTTGGTCATCGAGTATTGGGATTACCTCAAGGCCGTAGTTAAGGTTGCCATAAATGAGAGCCCTTGCTAATTTAATCAGATCCTCGTAATTGCCAGCATATTTGGCATGGCATATGGTGGCTCTGTGTTCATGGATGCGATTCCGTACAAAATTTATTTGATTTTTGAAATCTAATTGGGTATTGAATCGTATGCCCAGGTGTTTGTTATTAAACTTGTGTTTAATATGAACACCGTTTTCGAGGACAAGGTCAGGTGACTCTTTCTTACCTAGGACCGCAAATGATGTCTTGGGGTAGGAGACGTGGATTCCCCGGCTCTCAGTCCACGTCACTAGGTCTTTTATTGTAGATATGGCTGCCGCACGGGCCTCGGTTACAGTGTTTCTGCTGATGACCGCCACTATATCGTCTGCGAAAGTAAAGAGTTTAGTATTGGACCGCAGATGCGCGGGAATGATTTCTTCCACCCCTGCAATCATTAGAGCGAAAACTAGGGGGGATAGGGCCCCCCCTTGGGGGACTCCACATGCAGGTAGTTCAATGGGCGCACTGTGGATACCTTTTTCGATAATTACGCCCTTGCGCTCATCGAGCCATTGTTCGAAGTAACAAAATAGGTTGGGGTCTACTAGTTTTTTTAGGCGTTTTTTTATTAAGTCGTGCGGAATCGTGCCGAATGCGTTGGTGCAATCGATGAAAACGAGAATGGTTTCCATGTTCTTGGGTTTACATGAGATTTCCAAGAGCATGTCGATCACAGCTGTCGAGCATGAGTGGTTTACCCTGAACCCGTGCTGGGTTGGTGGTAGGAGATTTTCAGCAAGTACATACTTTTGGAAACTTGCTGTAAAATGTTTGCCCCTCATAGACGCTGTGGCCCCCGGGACTGATAGGACGCGATTGGCCGAAATGGCTTTAGGGTCTTTGGCACCAAGCTTGGGTATGACCACCATTTTATTGGTCTTGTCATAAAATGGGAAGGCACCAAGCTTGATGTCAAATTCGATCATTTTTTGTAAATAGAAAAGTGTTTGTACAGGCCAGCTACTCAGGGTTTCTCGATTAAGAAGGGAGTTGAGACCCTTGGTTTTATTCTTTAGTGAGCGGATGAGCTTGTATAGGGAGGTGGCTTTGGAGTCACCCTCCAGGGCTAGGAAAAGGTCTTTGTTACCAAATTTATTGGTTACGGGGAGGTTTTCCCAGTGGTCAATATTGTCAAACGCCCCCGGAGTTGGGGCCGTGGCATTCTGAAGGTTGAGAAAGTAGTCCCTAAGTTCGTCTGCAGTGTGATTCCCTCTAGTTAGAGACGCGACCTTGTCCTTAGGGTTTAGATGCCTTTGTATTTTAAAGATATCATTCGCGCCTAATGGTTCGTGGATAGTATGCTTACTTTTGAAGAAACGTCTGTCCTGCTGGGACATCTTTTTAAGCGTTTTCTTAAGCTTGTTGAACTCCTGGCGCTGATCGTTCGTAATGTGACTCGATAATCTGAAATGGTCCTTTATGCCTTTGACCTTGTTTGCAATGGCGCGTGTATCACATGAAAGGTAAGAGTTTTGGTGTTTTTTATTGAACGTTACAGTAGACGAGGGCATGATTTTGCTCATGGCCTCCTCCATTGTAGCGTTGAGGAACTCAGAGAATGGAACTGTTTTACGCGGGAACGGATTCTGCCATTGATTCTCTGTACATTTCTTTAATTCGTTTTCGGCCTCCTCCATAAGCGACAGTAATTTAGGTCTAGCATTTTCTAGGGCGAGCGTGGCTGCATCGTAAATGACCTCTGGGGAACATCTTTTC
The DNA here is from genome assembly GCA_004367955.1 of Bathochordaeus stygius. Lineage (NCBI taxonomy): Eukaryota > Metazoa > Chordata > Appendicularia > Copelata > Oikopleuridae > Bathochordaeus > Bathochordaeus stygius. Next base: position 7,338 of record SCLE01335515.1, on the reverse strand, counting down.
TGTATTGTGAATGTATTGGTTGTGGTATTCTGAATAATGCAGGTTTTAAATTTGGCCGTTAATATAGCGTGCCCGTCGTTATTGCAGAAGCAATTTCCGTCGTATAGGTCCCTAATGTAAGTGTCTTCGAAGTTTTTTATTAGAAAAATATCAATGTTAGATTTAGTAATGTCACAACTTGTTTTGCTTTTTTTATTTGGTATATTAGTGCTGCTGAATTTGTGGTTGTCATAACTGTGGAATAATCCTCTTAGTTTACGACAGAACTCGCGATTGTCCTGATTACGGGGCGTCTTGAAATTGGCGTTCAGGTCTCCACATAATATGGATGCTACTTTTGTTTGAGAAAGTATAACTTTTTCTAAATTGCTAATGTAGAATTTGTTATATGTTTCTGGAGAGCATATCCCTAGAGCCCGCGATTTAGGTGAGTCGAGGTGGGTTCTGTAAAATGTTGTGACATTTATTGGGTCTGATTTATTTGATACTTTTATGGAGATCCCTGTGAAGGGAGCGACGGAAAATTGTTTCTTCACTGAGAAGCCACAGTCGTTTCTAACTAATACTGCCGACAGTACAGTAGGCTTATCGTTAATTTGAATTGGGTCGTGTGCAAAGGCGTCGAAATTTACTGGAAGGATAAGTTTCTTGTATAGAAGATCCGGGTTAACGTTGAGCTCATTTATGCAAATTATGTGGGCATGACTGAAGTGGTCCAGTAAGGTGGGTATTTGGTGTAGCGGGTTGTTGAGATTAACAGAGATGACTAATAGGTCCGAGATCGCGCTTGAGTTAATCTTATTTTTCGTGATTTTACTATATTTCGTGCGAAGTTTTGCATTTTCAGCTAAAATTTCATTTTCCAGGCTCTCACAGTCCCTTAGAGCGTTATTGACTGTATTAGCCCGCTCGATAGAAAATGTCGGAAATCGGGGCGGTATGATATAGTCTCTTTCGTCGTCAATGTGAGATGGCCTAGGGGACATTTCTTGGTTTGAGGAACTTACCGAGATATTTTCAGCAGTTTCCGGTTGGATCGTTGGGCTTGTCGTTAACACTGGAGGGATTTGCCTTGGAAGTTCCTGCTTGGGCTGCTCTGGTATCCGGTTCATCAGCTGGGGCGGCAAGGTTATCCTTGGTGGCGGTTCAATTGTTTCGTGCGATGTGCTGGGTAAGTGGGGGTCGGTTAATTGGTAATTACCATTTGCGTTATATATATTATTGAACCCGGCCTTATCTGCCGGACTTTTGATTATGTTATTAATTAGATCCCGTATGCCTATGTTGTTCTGTTCTTGCGCAATCATAGGCTCGATTTCGACGTTCATGCCCATAATACTCTTCATTAACGCATATATTTCGGAGTTGTCGATTAAGTAAGGTATTGAGAAATTGTTGTGTTCCAAGATTTTGACTATGGTGGCTAGCATATTGCTAGAAATAGGAGGCAAAACGATGAGATCAATAGTATCACTAGTATTAGCGTCGAGTATTTGGGCATAGTTGTCGAAATCGGTTATGGCCGGGCCAAATCTGGCTAGGTTTATTGCGAGATTAGAGATTTCGTCAATTGATACATGCGAAGAGTCAAACACCGTTTCACGCTTGTCATTGACATTGGAGTCATGGGTTTTGACATTCCGCAAGTATTGGTTGACCGCGTTTATTGTGATTTCGGGGACAACTAAGCATAAGAATTTGAACTCGCACTTTTCGGAGGCAGTGTTAATTGTTTCTAACTTCTTATTCTGGACGAAACGCGGGAATCTAGTTTTTGACGCTTTTTTAATTAACTGTGTAATCTTTTTTGTTCCTAGATCAACATCGGTTTTGTCAAGGATGGTTAATTCAGTGGCATTCAGGTCCGTGATCGTAACATTAACGTTTGCGGTTGCAGCGTCGGGCGTTCCCTCATTATTAGGGGGGATGCAATTCATGCTAACATCCTGTGGAGTACTGGTACAAGGTGGTGGCGACCCTACGTCTTGTGATATGGCGATGTTATCGTGTTTTTTCAAGAAACTATTTTGAGTGTTCATTTTGCGCCTTTTTGGTATAATACCATAGTGGAGCAAGTTGTAGGGCGGTTTATTAAGGCCAGAGCTCTGAAAAATTTCCTCGCGGCCTATCTTACATAAATTGTTATTTTTGTGCAATCCTAATTTCATAGGGGTATTAGATGGAAACAATTTAACCGATTCCTTCTTTAAAATTTTCGATTTTATTATATCGGTGCCATTCATTTCATCGTCGTCATTGTGTACCCGTTTGTTCGTCGTAGACATGTCAGGTTGGGCGGGGCCTGTATTGGATTTGCCAGAAACTTGGGGTGTTGTAATTTCCCCCGATGTTGCAAGAGGTTGGGAACCTGTAATTTTAGTGTGATTTTTATTGTAACTTTTCGCGCGGGGATATGTTAGACTACCTGGTCTAGCATGTCGTCTCGCCGATTTGGCGGGACTGCTCTTACTTGAAGGGTTTTGATAATTTGTTAGACACTTTGTTCTAGACATGTTGGTGGATTGTGACTGGCCTGATAGTTGCTCTGACGTTTGTTCATAACTGGTTTCCTCATTCATGTCTGGGTTCTGCTGGATGAAAGATGCTTTTTTGGGGGTGATATATTTATTGTATGACTTGTTGGATGCGTTTAATGGTTTGGTAACCGTATATCTGTTGTTTGGAGCAGTATTATGGATAAGTGATCTGAGAGGTTTATTGTTACAGTTATCAACCGATTTGGCGATACTATTTTTTGGAAGACTGAGGCAAGATGGCTCGAGTAGAGAACTTATGGATTTATCGACGATGGCTACAGAAGAAGAATCACCCCCTTTACCTTTTCCAGCCTGTATTAAACTATTAATGTTGTTTTGTACTATCATCTCATTGTTGGAGTATACTGACTTCATATGCAAGTCTGCATCCAGGATCGCTCGCCTCTTGTTATACCATTCGGCCGCTTCAGCCTCGTGCTGATTCATCTTTTGGGTAAGTTCGGTAACGACAGTTGTGGGATCATATTCATCTGTTATGTCAAGCAGGTTGAAGATGTTATTTCTTAAGTTCATGTCTTCAGGGAGGTTGTTGCTTGCAGCAACAGTTCTTATCTGGTCGGATAAAATTGAATTCATGTTGACCAACCCGTCAAATCCTTTGTCGTACAGCTGCAGTTTGATATCATAGGACTTCATTTCTTGTATTGTCTGAGTCCATGCGAGATCGTTCCGTATGGAGGTAGACAACACATTATTTGTTAGCTTGTTAAACTGTGATTTGCATGTGGAGATCTTGGTGGAGTTTCCATCTAGCCACTTCTTGATATTCACAGTTTCATTTGTGGCGTGCGCAATATGCGAGTCCAGTTTGTTGTCGGCCGAATTCAGCCTGCTTTTAATGGCATCAAGTTCGTGTCTTAGGCCGCTATTGAGATTGATGCTATTGTCAGGGAGGCCAGCCGACGAGTGGCCTTGGTTGTTAATGAAGGACAGAGTTTGTCGGTCCTCTTCGATGATTTCATTGGGGCGTAACTTGAAATGCTTCACTAAGGATTCGTATCTAGCAGCAATCGAGACAAGTAAGCAGGTGTGATCATCGGTAAATGAGAAAGAACGTTTAGGCCACTCGCGGTATATATCCGTCATGCACGGAAGATCACCAATGGACTCATATTTTGGGTGATGATTCATTCGGGTGAAAAGTTTTCCTTTTCTGGACAGTATAGCCGTTCGGGAGCGGTTGTTCGTTCTGGAGACGTCCTTCTGGAATGGCGATGCGTCGAATTCCGCATTGCATGCTCTCCACTTACAGGCCTGAAATGAGACGCACCCTGTGGTGTCTTCGTAGTCGAACCTGTAGTCCAATGGGAGCCGTCCCACTTGTGATTTAAGTCCATCGAAGGTATTTTTGTGGACATTTGTTAGGTGCTCCTTTTCCAGTTGGAGATTATATGCTTCTATACCACCGTTTTTATACATGGTGCGCGCCCTATTGTAGGTATCGCAGAATGTTTCGATCGTGGGCATGGCTAGGATCCATTTATTCTCGCCATTAAGACTCCAGGCCTCGTTCATGAACGGGAGGAGTGCGGTGATCGATTTGTGGGATCTAATTGATATTCTTGAATGGGAGAATTTGCAAAAGGCCATCGAGTCTGAGACGTACTTTAACTTCATGCTCCTAATTTTGGTGACCGGTGTGAGGAACTTATTGCAGTCCATGTCATTGAAGTTTACTGCATTTGGGCGGATCCTGCATTTTTCAAGGGCTGATATGAGACGACCAAATTCAATTGGCTTGAGGCTGAAATACAAAATGTCTTCAATGGTTGAATAGCTTTCAATCATTGGGTCAATCATTGGTTTCATAAGCAGGGTGTTGGAATAGTCAGCCGGATTTTCATTTGGGGTAGTCATTTGGAATTCTCCCAGCCGAGCCACTCTCACGGGGCAGATGGTCCATCCTATTTTGCCGTACCAGTTGAAAACCGGGGCATATTTAAGAATGGGTCCTCTGTCGTTGGTGGCTCTGTTCGGTGGCTGTGAGTCCGTTGGACGGTCGAAGTGGGTATAGTCTTTGTCATTTCTTAGCTCCTGGTTAACATTTGTGCTACAGTTGTGCTTGGGTGCCGTTTTCGCGGTACCTGGGCAATTTTCGAATGTGGTATATTTTATCGTGGAGGGGTTGTTGTATGCCGTGCGTATGTTAGTGGTTAGTGGCGTTACCGTCACTGATGGGCGTGTGTCAATGCTGAGAGCGTTTATTGTTTTAGTCGTGGGCGAGTTTGCTGGGGTTTGGTGTTGGTTGTATTGTTCCTTGGTGCTGGCAAAGGCCACGTTACAGGGTGGCGTGGTTTGCACGCCGATCTTGGGTGTTACTTTGTCAATAGGATTGGTTATTTCGATTGGGGGTAGCGTGAAGACGTCGACTATTGTTTGTGTTGGCTCAGTTTTTGTTGGTGGTCTAGAGTGGTTAATGGGGTTGTCGCGACTGCTGTTCATTGGAGTAATCTTCGCATGGTTAGTTGTTGTTCCTATGGGATTTGATCTATGAACTATACTAAGCTTTGGGGTTGTTGATGGATTTTTCGCGATGGGTATGAAGGCAGGAGGGGTGGCATTCTCAGGTGAGTTTGGTGCGTCATTTGTGGACATGGATGTAGCGGTAGATGTATATTTAGCTCTATCTATGGACGTAATATATGGCGTGTTGTACATATGGCGTGGCTGTACGTTGATAGCTTGGGAGTTAATAGGATGAATATTTAGGCGTGTTTGGTAAGCGTTTATGGGATCGGTTTGGTAAGCATTTATTGGCGAATTGAGAGTTTTGTAACTGGGAGACCTGATGTTATGGATTGTTTGTCTGGCGTCATTGTTGTCCTGTCGCCGGCGCGTGGTGACATGTTTTCTAGAGTCATGGTGGTCCCGTGAGTCATGAGGGGAGTGTCTGGAGTTTCTTCTGCTGTTGTGTCTTGGTGGGGACCTTCTGGGCGAATAGCTCCTTCTGGGAGACCTGTTGCTGCGGCGATGGTTGTGTTCGGTTCTTTCGAAATTCCGCAGGTCTCGGTCGTTATGTCCCGGGGAGTGGTCGTGTCTGCGCATTTTATCACGAGAATAAGATCTAGAGTGTTCCCGGGGGCGGGATTGGCTCCTTTTCTCATCTCGTCGATGTCCTGACCGGTACCGGCTATCACGATAGCCGGAGCGGCTGGACCCGTCGTCTCTGTAGCTCATTGGATACCGAAGTGGACTAAAATATTGGTGTGAGTTAGTTATAACCGAGAGCAGGCATGTTGGAATGCCTGCTCAAGGGCGAACCGGAGCGGCGCTGAATTGTGGTAGGTAACGGATTTGTAAGTTACACAGAGGTATGTAGCAGATTGGCAGGATGTTAATGCAATGGGAGTGTCAGAGGGGAAGGAAAAGTTGACAGATTAATGCTGATGGCCTTCTTGTCTCGTCAATGTCATGATCGGTACCGGTTGTCACGATAGCCGGAGCAGATGTACCCGTCGTCTCTGTAACTCATTGGATACCGAAGTGGACGGAGCGGCGCTGAATTGTGGTAGGTAGCGGATTAGTAAATTACAGAGAGGTATGTAGCAGATTAGCAGGATGTCTATGAAATGGGAGTATCAGAAGGGAAGGGAAAGTTGACAGATTAATGCTATTCGCCTCGTAGCTGTTACCCCGGAGTAATGGTTTGCATCTCCGGGTTTATGTGACAGTTTGAGACAGATGGAGTCGCGCATTTGATCGCGGATCGCAGTTTCGTGGGCGCGTGGCATAACGACGGTTTCGTATGGGGCTTAATATTCATAGGCTGGGAGACGCTATCGGATGTTGTCATTGTATAGTGTTTTCTCTTGGTGTATGGCTCTCGTGTGGGTTGTTGATTGGGTTGACCGTCGTTGGAAGACGTTGTGTAGCAAATCGTCATTGATTTCATGGTTGAGTGGCATGGATTGGATGACAAATGCGATTGTCATAGTTGTTCTTGAATGCACTTTAGTTGTGCGTCAGAAGGAGCAGCAGGGATGGTAATAATGCGGTAGTGGTAATGCGGCAGTAAAAATGCGTACTTGATTTTAGCTTGCTTATCCATTTTTAATTATGAAACGTGGTTTGTGGTAGTTGGGATCCGTAATGGAGTTTTTATTATTTCGTTCAATCTAGGACGCAATGTAAGGTTAATTTGTCAATTGTGTCGGCAGTGGTGCGGAACATGTATTTTGTTATAGGCGGAAACCGTCTGTTTCATATGGAATGTTGTTCATGGCGGTTTTGTGACTCGATGGGGTGCGCATATTCTGGTGTACCTTGGTGGGATGTTAGTGCAGCTTGTTGTTCTCAGACGGATCGTCATCCTGATGTCAGCACGGCCACCTCAGTTAATCTTAATGCGATAATTAAGCCAAGATATAGGTACAGTTGGTTACATCTGCATTCAAACATATGGATAGTTCCTACTGACGAGAGATATATTGAAAGGACCATTCTGAGGCCCGTTACTAGTGGGGCTGCGCTTCAAATCGATGGAACACGGACCATTCAGGTTCATACCAAGTGGGTAGATCATGATATGGGACCTTCTCTGTTGTTTATAAGGTTTCTCTCAGACGTTATTCTCTGAGGGTAACGAACGTTATTCTCTGAGGGTAACGAGGAGAAAAAAGACGAAAAAGTAAAAACGTGTTACTCGAGACCCAACTAAAACGCAACCCCCCAACTAAAACGCAACCCCCCAACTAAAACGCAACCCCCCAACTAAAACGCAACTCCCCAACTAAAACGCAACTCCCCAACTAAAACGCAACTCCCCAACTAAAACGCAACT
>SCLE01334416.1:0-11908 GCA_004367955.1 Bathochordaeus stygius | reverse complement strand
AAGACAACTTTTGGTGAAAAAGAAAGTCTGAAAAAAATATTAGGTTTAAAGATATATTGAAAAATAACAAATTGCTAAAATAAATTTAACCCATTGTGATGTACGAACTGGTGATATGGAAGTCTAATGCAAATTATATCTAAATGTATATTTTTGTAGTGATTTTTTTATGGGTTTGACCAATTTTGATTTTAGTTTATAGCCGGGTTTTTTTTCCTATAATTGCATCATTTATTGTTACCTTATACAGTAGATAACAGTAAGATGACTTTATCAGTTCGTATACAATCGCCAGTTTGGAGCATTCGTGATCGTATACTGCTAATCGTCTCGCACTCTTCTGCGTTTGTATGTGCATCGCAGCAGGTCACCATCCGCAATCATTCTCAGAACATCCACCCAGCAGCATAATCATCCATCAACCCTACTAGCCCATAGCGTATCTACGTGAAGATTAATGGTAATGTTTTCCTAGAGAGAGAGAATTATTAGTCCGTTGGTACTTTATTTCCCATGAAACAGATATTTCATATTACGTAATCACTTTTTACTAGTAGACTATTAGCTTTAGAAGTTGACTTGTTCCTACTCGCTCTTCCAGGTTATCAAATAATTCTTGGATTTTCTCTTTCCCCTCGATGTTGTTATTAAAAGTATGGATCTAAACACACTAGTGGTTACTTGGGTAATTGATAGAATAACTTGATTTTATGTAGTGATCATATGGTTTTCCGTATTCGTAAAGATTCACGCACTTCCTCAATGTACCGAATTGTTTAAAACTATAACTTTTCGACTTCTTCATTTTTTTCGCGATTTGCAACATGCATTTTTTTAACATGACTGACCGTATACCAGAACCCATTCCCTTTTTCCTTGTTCGCATTACTAAGCATTTTAGGAAGGCATTCAACTTTGCTTTCGTATTCCTGCACTTGGTGTTGAACGCGTTGAGTTCAATTAGTTTAAAACCTAGGTTTGCTAGGCTATCTGTTCCCATTTTGTTTAACTTTAAGAATTGAATATCACATATACTTGCATTTATGCTGATGACGTGAAGGACCGCAGCCGTTGCTGCATGAAACAGAAAGTCAACGTTGGCATCCACCGATGTATCTCCGCATTTAATTATCATTTGGTAAAGTGACTCGCTCATATTTTCTATAAATAATATATTTGACCCTTTCGCAATTTTCACAAGGTGTTTACAGTCGGTTCTAAGAGAGTGTATAGAATGTTATTAGGCCTACTTCGCCTCGTGAAGCTATTTGCACTACGTTTGGTTACATATATTCCTCCCAGTATATTCGTTTTGTATTAGTTGCCCCTTGGGGCAAGGTGGCCCTGGTCTGATTCGGCCAACGAGTTGCTCATGTTTTGCTAAATTATATGTTACACTTATTATCCAGTGTATTTTGAGCAGATATAAATAATACCTTTTTCCAGTCCTCGAGTTTTTCTCTGGTTTCGACCACTATGAGTTTGGCACGCGTGTTTGTTGCGTGGATTTCCTTTTCCAGTTTCGCCCACATATCGTTGATGGCTAGTTTCACTTGATGATCGGGTTCCTTTAGATACAGCATCGTCATGCTGGTTTCATTGATACTTGAAAAACCTTGTTCCACGTTCGTTAAGTTGTCATTTAGCGTACGAATGATCTTGATAAAGTTTTTTAAGTTATATTCCTGTCCCAATTTACGGAGCTCCACATTTCGATAAAGCGTTGTATAGTTGTTTACCGCCTTACAGTTTGCCTCATGTTTTTCGGTTAGCACGCTTTTTAGTAGGGTAACTTCATCATCCTTTTCCATTTTATATTTGTTGCTTATTTTTATTACACTTTCATACCTGGAGATGATGTCATTGTAATTTTCCTCGCCTTTACCAAATCCTCCCCTTTTCAGTAGCCCTTTGAACTCCTTGTATGAATTCCCAGCTGATTTTGAACTAATTGTAGAGATATTGTTGTCATTTGTTACATTCAAAGTGCTATCCTGTTTAGATGAATTTGCATATATTTCGAATACGTCGTCGTCATCGTCAAAGTCCGGTGATTCTATTTTTACAATTATGTCTTGTACCTGGTGCATGACTTCCAGTTCCGTACTTGCAACGGGTTCCACTGTGCTTGTTGATATAAGATATTGGTGTGAAGCTGTGCTGCCCCTATTTATTGGCAAGGGGCTGGCCTCCGGTACACTAAAAAGGTTTTTCCTACAGTCACCTTTTTTAAAGCTAACCGGTGTGCTAGCGGTTGGTTTATCTAAACATATATAATCCTGCGTGTTCCCTTTAATAGCACTGTTGATTTGGAAATTGCTGACTGCACCTTGGTTCTCCTCTGAACTTGCATCACGCATAGCCGATTTTACAGGTAATAGGTTTGAGCGCTCCTCTTCGTCACAATTCGTCATATATAAAGTTTTCATGACGTTAACATGGCTTAGCTCGTTTTGTACGATAAATAATGTCTTTTTCCAGTCTGTTTTCTTTTCCCATCTAGAATACTCCAATTCAACATCATTTTTGGAGCATGATTTTTTGTTGCTATTCAAAATGAGCTTGATTGTTTCAAGCTTCTTTTGCTGCGCAAATTCCAATAATTTCCATGCCGCGTCTTTGAGAACTGTTGTGCTGATTTTATCTTGTGCCAGTGTAAAATTACTCAGAGCTAAGTGACGCCATTCACATTTGTGCAGGGTGCCGCATTCCAGATCGTTATTTGGCAACAGGTTTAATATCCCCGTTAGCTCTCTTGCGGCATATTTAGCCATCAAGCTCACGGGCATGCAGCGTAAGATATTTGGTATGTTGCAACAGTCCGCCCAATTCTCATACTCAGCATGTTCTACCTCCTTTATTGACACTTTAATTTTGCGTCGCTGTATGATACCGCTGTTTTCCGCCTTGAATGTATAAATTCCAATAAGGGTTGTTTGAGTGCTTGTACAATTGTCCGCATTTACATCTAATGAATATAATTATAGAATTGAGAAATTATTTTAACTTGTGAATGGGCATCTTCAGTCCCCTTCTTATTATGCTACCCTTTCGCTTTGTCTAATATCTAGTGACCTAGAACCAAGTATTACGTTTCAGGATGTCGATTCAGTAGATGTAGTTATACCCTGTTGATTAAGCGACTCGCTTTGTCAAAGCAATCCGCTCGTTTACAGTTACAGTTTATAGTTTTCACCATTGTTTACCCGAATCGCTTTGCTAAAGGGACCCGTTTATTTGCGTGCATAATTTATATTCTTGTCAGATACATTTTAATTGTCAGCATATGTCACTCGACACGCTGGATCAGCACAAAAATATACATTTGGTTCCAGCCGACACGCTGGACCAGCGCAAAACATATATTTGGTGTCACTCGACACTACTCGTGACACTATAAAAACTGCTACGGATCATATTTGCACTCCTATCGGTTAGATAGCTTCAGTAGTAGTCCTATAATACTCCTTGAGTCTAATATTGCCTCACGATACTCCATATTTGCTTTAGGCTCATGTTGCAATTTCTATTAGATCATATGTTTGCAATAGTGTTTTTTTATTTTGTATAATGTGGTGATGGTTAGAGGGCAGTGAGACTAAGGGTGGGAAGTGATTTTAATTATATTTTCAACAACAGCTCTTATATTAGTACGCATATGAGTTCAGGCTTGATAATTTTGTATATGCTTTCGACTTCCATCACATTTCTATTTTCTTTACATATTTTCGCTTTTTTGTTTACGTTTTTCCTCGTGTTGACAATTCGATCGTTGCTGTATGTTTTTAAATCGTCTAGGAGTTTTGTTTTAGTTTAAATATAATTAACATTCGTAATACCTCTTTTTCCATATATTTTCTTGATCCCTGTTTCGTCCAGTTCCGTTATCAACTTGTGCCGCGATTTGCATATTTTCGTATTTTTGTTCTCGTCCCATATTATCGATGTGCAGAAAACACCGCTGCGCGACTCGTAACTTCGTGTGCCGTAGGATGGCCAGCCTGACGTGTTTATTCGAGTCAGGTACGGTGCGCTTAATATTCCTTCGCTTGTGGCCATATAATTGGGAATATAATTTTTTAGTTTCGCCTCGAATCGGTCCAATCCTTCACACGTATTATATTTATTGGCGACCTTCCTTCTATTGTCTAAGTGTTTACTGCAGATGCCTAAAATGGTTGTTTGAATGGGTTTTAGTGCGAGATTTATGATTCTTACCCAAGAGGTAGCAGGTTACCGCGTCGATTAGCTGCCTTTTCAGCTCCGGTTTCTTCATGACAGTGGGATTGTTTTTACAGTCCGATAATACTCCTAGACGTTAGAGTTAATTCATGTTAGGACTATTTTTACAAACCTTCAATTGTTATGAATGACGGTTTGTTCACCCTTCTGGCCGTTGCATAGAATTTGTGGATGCAGTTAACATCCTTCTGGACCTGGTTCCATTGGGCAATTAGTGCTTCGTAGTTTGCCTCCCCTACGTTTGCGTCCTGGTTTGATTCCTCCCTTTTGGCATTTTTCGCGCGATCTGCGTTTTTGCCAATTGCAATTTCAATGGCCACCCTAATTTTTAGCACCTTTCCCACCACGATTTTGATTGCGTGCAACAGTTCGCCTTTATCAACCTTACTTCCTTCTGGGTTGGCAATCGTAAACCCAACTTTATATTTGGAGAAGCCCCAATGCATGCTGCTTGCCTTTTCAGCCATTTTTAGTGCAAATCGGCATGGGAATTCGTTGACCTCGTGGTTAGAGCCGTTTACGCATGTCTTTGTTGGGCAATATTCGGTATTATATGTTGCACTGCTCGTTTCCTCGTGTTTTCGCTTCTTTGAAATTTGCTTGATCTAGGATATTTGTTAATTATTGAAATAATTGCGGACAACTTACAACCTGGTTTTGCGGATTACCCGTTAACGCGGCACTATTTGTAACCGTTTTGCTCATTTTCGATTTCATATCTTGTGCCATTGGAGATTCACCTGAAAAATACATGCCACATGTTTTAAGTTTACCATTTTGTGGGATGAGTTCAAAGTGTTTTTTTCGAATGCTGTGCTTCTTTATTAAAACAAAGTTTAAGCAGAAGACTAAGTTTACACAATTAGGTTTGGCAGGAAGGGAAAGATATCCTTTTGGGATATAGGAGAAAAAGTGTGTTTCGTCAGGTGCACCCATGTCCAATTTTGCAGGTGGGGCAGGGGCAGAAGGAGAGACACGCCATATCCATTCAAATCTTATTGGAGACATTTTGACCACTTGCTAGCTCGATGCAGTGTTCGCTTTGCCAATTTTAGGAGGTTTGCACTCAGAAAAAAATTTTTGAGATAAAAAGGGCAATATTATTGCCCGAATGAAGTTTATAAAACAGGATGCATCAGGTATGTATCACCTTATTTTGGTAGGTACCCTAATTCATGTTTTAAGATATTTGGATGATGACGAGAAAATGAACATTTTGAGTAAGATAGGTTGAGTAGAATTGCCATTGTATATCGGAGGAATAATTACTAGCTTTTAAGGGCAATCAGAGAAGTTCGCGTCGTGGCTTCTATTTTACAAGTGCGAGTTTATTGTCTTTTGGTTGGATCGAGCGCAACTTGCATGGTTCATCTTTTTTATTCAGTTTTTACTTATATTTAAAAAGGCTGCCAAAAAATAAATCAATATGAATACGCAAGCTAAATAAATATATTTTGGTATATGTTATTGTCGTAACAGCAGAAAATATCTTTACAGGACCCGAATCTGGTTGGCGGGAATGAGTTGGTAACGGTTGATACGTTGCTTGATGTCGCTCATTAAATCCAAGATTTCGCGCCGATCCATAGAATTTTGGTGGAGCGCATTTAGTTGCATACTTTTGAACACAAAGCCGTAGCCTCCGTTGACCCTATGTGGTCTAGATATTCGTTGGATATAACCAATGCCTTTAGAATCAAATTTGGTACCGCTCAGAGCGCGGCCGATTCTTAGAATGTAGTGTCTGTGGGCATAAATGGATCCAATATTCATGCCGTTTAGGCGAAGGCATAAAATGTTTAGTAGCGCCTGATTTTTGGATATAATGGCGCTGTTTTCAGATTGAAAGCTTTTGGCTTTGACTAAAGCTAAGGCCACCTGTAGGACTCGTTCCGTCGTCATTGTGCTAAGTACACGGCTGGTATCGTTTGATGCGGCGTGACAGTCCCAGCAATTTAAGATTCGCGTAGTTGCTTGCAGCACAAGTACCGACTTATTTAGATTGTCAGTGTCGCGACATAAAAATACTGCTACATAACATTAGTGGATGAATTATTCGTATGTTATAAATATCGTATTCTTACCTGTAAGTTTTCTCAAGGTTTAGCATTATTATGCTTGCTGTCAGTTAGATATACAAGTTTTGACTTCTCAGACACTAGATTCGCAGTATCCAAAAGAGTAGTCCATGCCCTCTTTCATGTACTATTTACTTCACGCTTGACCAGTACAGTACTTTGTTGTTCATGATCCCCATAGAAATGCTGCAAACGTCGTTCATCCTTTATACCCCGCATTTTTGTAAATATATTGTGTTGATTGTATCACCAAGTGAAGACAAATCAAGTAGCATACATCCCGAACCATACGGTTGTAGATAAATTTCATTCATTTTTTCGTTAATGTATTCCTCACCTTTACAAGCACAGCAGTTACTTTTGCCTATTCTGTGGTTACACTCGTTTGCATAATGCTCTTTGATTGTATCGTAGAATTCAGTTGTTCCAAGCTGTCGACGTATATAATATGGTAGCACATTAAAGATCTTTTTGTTGTTATACGGAAAAAATCTTTTATTGTGCAATAGTGACTTGGGTATATGGATTACCGGAAAACTATATATGTTGGGCTCGATTTGCGCTTTCGTCCCAAATAAAATTTCGCTAAGTCAAACACTTCCGCACTGTATTTGATATTGTTGATTCTAGCACGAATTAGGAATAACTTGGATTTAATGTAGTTTACGTTTGGCTCAAAGGAAAGATTGTTGTCAAATTTTATCCCTAGGTAAGTAAATTTTGATACTTGTTTTATCTCATGCTCATTCACATCAATCGAGATGCTTGCCGTATTACCTATTACTCCATAACACGTTTTTGGGAAAGATAGTCCTACTCCTCTTGTCTCCGTCCAATCTGCAACATCGTGGAGCATTTTTTTGGCCGCTGCCCTTGCTTCAGATATATTTGGACGGCTTACTGTTGCCACTATATCGTCTGCAAACAAAACTATTTTAGTATTGTGTTTGTATGCAGCGGTAATAATCTTTACTATTTCACCAATTATTAGCGAAAATAATAAAGGCGATAATGCTCCTCCCTGTGGTACACCATACTCCCCCATATTTATTACGTCGCTTTCTACCCCATTTTGGACTATACAACCTTTTAGGTTGTCCAGTAGTGTTTCAAAGTATCTGTATATTTCCGGTGAAACTAATCCTTTTAGCCTTGCTTTTAAAACTGAATGTGGTATTACTCCAAACGCATTTACACAATCTATCAGTATTAGCACAGTTACAGTGTTTGCTGGTGCGTTTGAAATGTTCAACATGACCTCCGCAAGCGCCGTGGCACATGAACGACCCCTTTGTCTTTTGCCATTAGAGAGAATTTGGAAATACTTAACATGCGATTTGCACTGATCGATTGCTGGTCTCTTACACTCAATTTGGGTATGGCCACCATTTTGGCAATGTGGTCATACTGTGGACAAATGCCTAATTTGATATCTATCATGACCATGTCCACTAGATATTGTAACAGTATTGATGGCCATGCCCCTAAGTTCTGTTTGTTTATTAGAGAGTGGTAACTTTTGGTATTATTTTTCATGGCAAGTATAATATTCCTCATGGAATTATATTTGCTTTTTCCTGCTATATTTAATGAAATGTTTTCGCTGCTAAATTTAGTCTCGTTTTCGGTCCAATTTGATACCCCTACTAATTTCGATTTTTCTACGCATGTTTGTGATTGTAGTTCTATAAAAAATTCTCGCAACTCGTCTACCGTAAATTCTTTCTTATTTCCCGTGGCCGTTTTATCTTTTGCATTGCATAATCTATTGATTTTAAAGATATCGTTAACCCCTAGTTTAGTTATAGATTTGCGCTTACTCAAGAAAAAACGTTTATCGTTTAGTGCCATCTTCCGGTACTGCTTTTTCAATTTGGTTAGTTCTGCCCCGTCGAATTTCTCCTGTTGTACGTGATTGGTATGTCTTAAATATACCATTTTTTGGATTATTTTCCCCAACTCTAGTGTCTCTCCCGAAAGATAAAGTTTTGTGTTACAGGGTTTAATCAGAACAGTTTTTACTGGCATTAAATTTAATAAAGTATTTTCAATTATATCCATTAGAGCAGTTGAATAAGGTACACTCTTGAACGGAGCTATTCAGGTTTCGTGTTTGGCAGCTGGAATTAGTGACTTTGCTTCTTCAAGTAACGTTCGTAGTTTGTCCTTGTTTTCCAATAGCGCTGTCAACCCGGCATCGTGGATGCGTTCGCATGTCGTTTTCCCATTTGTTATAACTTCATATGTGCCATCCTTTACGTGAATTTGCACATTGAACACACCTTTTATTGCACTGTGGCCATCATTTTGGCAGAATGTCGCCCCATCAAATTGTTTCATTATTTTATTTGCGTTTAGCCCTTTTACTAGGAATACATCAATGTTTGAATATATAGTAGTGTTTTTTACCTTGTTTGATGTTATGTTCGTATACTCAAATCTATGGTTTTCGTATGCCTGTGTCATTAGGATAAACTGAGACTTGAAGTATTGGTCATCTTGTTGCCTTTTCTCACTTATGTCGATATTGAGATCGCCACATAATATTGAAGGGACTTTTTCCTGCTTTTGGACGATACTTTTGAAATGTTTTAGAAAAAATTCTGTATGTGCGTGCCTATTTGCAATTCCGAGCGCTACACTTTTATTTGAATCTACGTGAAATTTGTAAAACGTTGAGACGTTGATGGTTAGATTACAGCCCACCAGGGGGATGTTTATGGAGATTCCTACAAACTGAATTTTTTTGTACTGGACTTTGACCAGGAAACCGCAGCTATTGCGAACTAAGATTGCCGCCATAACATTACCCCCTAATTTTGTTGATGTTTCATGAGTATATGCTGTGTAGTGTGCATCAAAACCTAATTTCTGTTTAAAGAATTCGTATTCCGTATTCAGTTCCTGAAAGCATAGTATGTGCATGTTTCTGAAACTCTGCATGACGATTGGAATTTGCTTGGTGGTGTTATTTATGTTGACTGATAATATTGTTAAGCTCTCCCCTAAAACTTTTTTTAACGGAATTCTTCTTTTGTTTGCACTAACCTTATTTCTGGTGTGAGATGATGACTCTGTAATGGGTTCAGCATAGGGTGACCCATCATAATTCGCGTCGCTTTTAACCGATGAAACTTGAGGAAGTATGTAGTTTCTAAAAATTGGTTTTAAGTTTTTATTGGACGCCGTACTTTCACCTGATGTTTGTTCAAATTTGCTCTGGTCTTGATTTCGTAACAGTTCTGGATATATGGGAAATGATATTGCTTGATTTTGCCCCATAGTTGAGGATAATTGCATACTTGTTTTTTGCACTCGTGTTCCAGGAGACATAATTTGTGAGGTCGGTGGATTTGATATGGCATCATTATAAGTTTGTGACGCTGTGAGGTTTTCTAAAGTTTTTTGAGTGGGGGGAACCACTCTGGCACATTCAACTTGGTTGGCTTTCACCTCTTGATTTCTTGGAGTGGGATTATTTTGTTCATTATTTTCAGGTCGTTCTGGTCCCTTTTTACTACTAGTGCAGGTTGCGATTATATGCTTACTTGGATTGCATGCGAAGTTCAAATTTACGTTATCCCGTTTTAGTGCTTCACTAATAATTTGTAACTGACTGCTATTTTGAATATTGGGAATAATAAAGTTATTGCTCGCTAAATACTTTGTAATTATTCTAAATATTTTATAGCTTAGCACAGGGGGGTTCCCTTTACCGGAAGATATCCAAGCCATATATTTTTGTGAAGTTTGTTCAAGCTCTTCAAAAAAGTTGGTCGTTATATTTTCTGATTCATTTAATTTGCTATATTCCTTCGCTAAGTTGGCCATTGATTGGAGCACATTATTGGTGGTTATGGGCATTATTTTACTTAGAAATAGGGCCGTGTTGCGTACTGTTTTGGATCTAAACATATTTTTCATACTCTCCCTTTCGCTATTTAGTTTTTCGACGAAATCATCAATTACTTCTAGATTTTCTGAAACCGTTTCTAACATAATTTTGTTGTCGCTTAGTATCTTGGTTAGTTCTATCCTAGTGTTTATATAGCTGTTGCATTTAGATGGGTAGGCACTTCGCTTATCACTAATATTATGCGGTACAAATTGGCTTGGCGAATTACTGTATACGGGATCTGTGTATTCTGGTTCAACACTATTTTCATTTATGAGATTGGATGTCACATTTTGGTTTACTAAAGCTATATCCCCAACTATTTTAACATTTGTGTTAGCATATTGCCGCGCGGGATTAACCCTGTCCTTGGGGAACTGGTCCCGTTCTTGAGATCTTGTTTCTTTTTCGGATCCACGTTTGCTGCCTGTTCTGGACGGCTTCCTTCTGGTTGATTTGGTTATGGGCGTTCCTGTTGGTGTATATGGAGCATATAATCCATCCTCGAGATTATCCCATGTTCTTTCCTCCTGTGATGGTAGCTCCCTGGAGCAAGATTTTCTGGTGGCTAAAATTGAATGGCTATTAATATTTTTAATGCATTTGATATTTAAACCTGGTCTACTGGTGCCAGGCTGTTTTTCAGATGTGTCTACCTCCATTGACGGGTCCTGGCCAATTGACTGCTGACTTAGGGCCGCCATTTGGGCCTGATTTTGCCCACACGTTAACATTCGCGCAATAATTTTGTCACGAAACTCTTTATGCTGTGCCTCGTCTTGTGCAATTTCTTGTATTTCGGTTGAATAATCAGCGCCATATTCGGTCTCGTTCGGTTTCAGCATCATTATTTTATTATTAGCCCATTCCGTCATGTGCGTATTATGCGCATTTAGCCTCCCTTTGAGCAGTGGTAATGAATCTGCAGTTTCCTGTTGCCCTTGGAAATCGAATAAGTCAGTCATACCGTTCCCATAATCGTCCACCTTCTCATCAAACGCCTTGTTTGCAATTATGTTAATTCTCTCCCTGTTCAGTTCGTTCGCTGTATTTGCTTTTTCCGATTCAGTTGTTAGATATTTTTGCTTTAGTTCCGCTTTTCGTAACTTCAGCAAAGATTGCATGATAAGTACTTCATGTTTCTCACAGTCCTCGTTGGTTTGTTTCTTCACTTTTGCCTGTTGCTTCAACGCGTTTGCCATACTATCTCGGTCCCCTTTGATCATTTTGGCATTTTTTGTTACGGCTTTTGCACATGACGATAAATCCTTTTTCGTTTTCCTGTTTTCCTCAGCTAATGTTTTTACCTGCGCTAGAATTACCGCCGATTGACCTTCATTTTCCATATTCAGTGGCGTGTTAGATATGTACGCGTCATTTTTAAAAGCACCTACCTCGAAATTTGTCATATTTGGCATCCGTATGAGATCTTTCCCCAATCTCATGTATCTAACCATATTATCGTACCTAGCTTGCCGCGATAAGTTTAAGCATGGTCCATCCTCCGTAAAAGTATATGATAATGTACTATCCGCATTATAGATTTCAACCATTGATGGTAGGTCGTATTGTGAGTGATACTTGAATTCTGGATGCGGGACTGAAAATATGTTACCTTTTTTGTTGAGCATAATACGTGCTCCCTCAAAATTATTTTTATACACCATTTTTTGGTGATCCGTCATGGAAAATT
>SCLE01333323.1:0-11917 GCA_004367955.1 Bathochordaeus stygius | reverse complement strand
CACTTTCGGCTCTGTAGCTTCAAAACTCTAAATTTTGCAAAATTCATGTTAACAAATGATCTGCCATCTTCTGAGAGTTAGGCACTGTTAGCAAATATTTTGGTTGCGGACGTTTTCTGCATGTAGGCCTGATCATCGATATAGCAGCGAATGTTCTACGTTCCCTAGCATAAAAATACTCATACCTGCTGGTCCTGATCCGGCACCCCAAGCTCCACCACCTGCATTATTACCATAACTGGTACCACCAAATGTTCCGTATCCACTTTGATTGCCAACATTATTTCCATAACCAAAGTTTTGGTTTCCGCCGGCACCCATGTGGCCGCCACCACGGCCCCAAGTGCCAGCAGCAATCTTCTTTTCCTTATTTTCAACGGCTTATTGAGATTTATAAGGATAAATTCGCTACATTATTCGGCCATAAAGAATTTTTGGAGAGTTGTAATGTATGAAATAATGGTTCTCCGACGCTTATGTCATCATATACAAAACTAGGTTTTGTTGAGTCCAATAGGACAAAACTATGAATCCAGGAAAATGAATTTGGATTCAACTGAATATATGCGAGCACGCTATATTCGGTTATATATAATATTTATAAATTACGTACACGTTAAAAAATTAAACTGAAGTGCGTAATCATGTTTCTGGCGTGGATTTCGTTATTTTACGTGCATGTTTTGAATTAATTTTCGGTGGGTTTTATTGTGAACTATTGATAATTTTGAGTCATGTGATAAGTTTCAATTACATTTTCTAAACAAGAGTTACACATTTCTAAATATCATTCCTGATTTAATTTCACATCGTTTTCCCTCAACTACAAACCAATGCTCTCTGCACAATCTAGATGCCACCTGATCGTCTTTAAAAGTGATGAAACAAAATGGCTGTTTGCGTCCTGTATTTTTGTCCAAACGCCTGGAAAATGATTAGTATTTTATCTCTAGAATACATCTAACCTTTCATATAGTTCGATTTCTCCCATTGCAGCAAATGTAGCTTGAATGGAATCATCATCAAAATCAGATTTCAGTCCACCAACAAAAATTTTCGCATTTCGTTTTTCAGCCCGTTTAGGATCGATTCTTTTGCCGTCTAGGTTTAATGTCAAAATACATCTTAACTAGGAGTCATGTTACATGGGTAACTTTCTTCACAAATGTGCCCATGGGTATCAGTACTAAACGTCCTGGAAATTATGCAAGATTTTTGGGGCGGTCAAAGGAAATAATTTGTGGGTGTTTTTTGGACGTAAACTGCTATTTGTTAATTTTTTATCAACATTAGGTGTACTAGGTCAGCAACGAGCTGGAGATAAATATTTTAATTTACCCCGTTCGTTATCATGATACACGTGTGGAACTGAAACCTAGTACAGGTATAATATGTATTCGTGGGAACTAAGGTCCCACGATAAATTAAACCTAGAGGGCTCGAATCCCTCTCTAAGCGCCCTATTCGAACTTATTATATGAGAGCACCTGGGCCCTGAAGGATAAATAAAAGGGACTGAAATTCGTACGTGCCAGCTTTGACCATGTGTATTTCAGTCGGGTGATTAAAAATCACCGAACTCATTATGGGGACTCACTGGACTTCTAAACGATATACTAGATATGTGCCACTGGATTTTTATACATGTATACCTTCAAACGTGTATATTTTAGATACAGCAAACTACGTGCGGGAGATTTGGCACTGTTTTCTATACTAGGTTTGTCGATAGTAGTTCCTACTATACTGAAATTGGAATTTCAGCCCTGTATGTTTAATTTAACGTTTTGACCCCAGGGGTATCCAATTATGAGTCCGCAGAATTATGAATCATCTGACTAAAATGTTCATGTTCCACCTATAAGCCTATAATCCGGACGGTATAACACAAATGGGAGACTAGCTATTGCGGGGTAAAAGCAGGTTTCCTATTTTGCTCAAGGAATGCATGGATAGTCGTATCGCGTTTTTCCTTGATCCCTTAATCAACACATTGCCCTGCGAACTACGACACACTTTGCTGGTCTGGCAGGGCTTTAGAAATGCAGAACATTGCAACTTAATTTCACTGGATGACGATGTCATTCCTAAATCGACGATATAAATCTTGCACTAACATGCTTGAAAATATATACTAACCCTAACAGTATAAATAACCAAAGGTTCAAAATATCTGACCTAAATGATGTTGAGTTCTGTCATTTTCCAAACTATTAATTGATTCCTGCTGAGCAAATAGAACAAATCCAAATCCTCTTGAAGCTTGTGTCATTGCATCAATCTTGATATCGACATCGGAAATTTCGCCATATTTTTCGAAGTATTGTCGAAGACTGTCTGCAAAATACGTTTATATATTAAGAGTCGTCTTTAAATAATAAATTTATCGAATCCGTGCTTCAATATATCTCAAATAACTATTCATCGTGCTTCACAAGTGGAAGGAAAGTTATACAATTATATTTACGTGGAAGCCAATCAAAAGGCTATATTTTCCCTCCGAGCGACGAATAAAACGAGGGAAATAAAGCCTTTTAATTACCTGCCAAATATGATTCGATAAAATATAATCCTATGAAACCTATATAAACAATCTGCCGACTAGACCGACTGTATTTTTTTCAAATTCACTAGTGGTCCAGTTCATAAGGGGTGTATTGCTGCTTTGACCAAATAGATATCGGTCCTATACTTTATACATAGAAAAATCGTGAACAAAAACCGGCCAATTCTTATGAACATTTGTTAAGACTTAATAATGTTGATCCTTAAAATGGAAGAGTAAATAAATTTCATTTTATGACGAATGAATTTTCAGCGACCATTAGTCCCACTATACTGTAAAAAATATATTGCAATATAGACCGTACTCTTAAGTAAAATTATTGACAAAAATTGTGTAGATATGTGTGAATCTCGAAATAGATTACCTGTATTAGTGTGCTTTGATATTCCTCCGACAAATATTTTGCAGTTGTTGGGAGACTGCGCTGAATTAATGATAGATCCATCAGTTGGTCTGGATTTAATTTGGAAACCTGCCGACATGATTTCAAAATCTGAATTTATATATCCCAGCTGACTTTCGGATTGTTTTTTTAGCCTACGCGTATCTACTATTTTAAAATTAAAGTCAATATTCAAGAAAATTACATGGTGTTAAAATGTTAAGTTATTATTATCATAAAATAATTATTTAATTTTAGATTATAGTAATGCATATTTATATACACGAATTTATACTTGTGACAGTGTGACATAATTAAGATTAAAATTTTGTAGATATTTATACAGGAATCAGAATAAAAACTGCAATTAATAAATATTATATTTATTTTTAATATGTTAAGATTTATGTGTAACATTTTGCCTTAATTTAGAGTATTAAGAATGACATAAGCATGTTTACCTAAATTACAGTTCTTCTTGGTGCGTTGATATTAGCCAGTTACATTTAGTCATACGATTAGATGTTTGGTCACAAAAATATATTATGAGAAAAAAGGTGCACCCGATAATACGAAAGTACCAGGTTAGTATGGGGTATTTTTTCGATTCTTCCATCTCGCGGCACACATTTTAGCCAAACTTCATTCTCCTGTCAATTTCTTGAAATGTATAGAATAAAATTGTGACCAAATGTGTGCTGCTAGATGGCAGAAACCATCCGGAACTAAACATCGAAAACTGCATTGATCTGTTTGAGCACTGAATTTAGCAGTTAAAAATTTCAAACTCATATTGTCATAGGTTAAGAATATGAGTCATACTAGTGAGAATAGTTTGTACAACGCTCAAACTCATTGCTCGAGGGCGCGTTTCAGTTTGCCGATAGTTGTCACCGGTCCATAGTTCCAAGGTTTTTGCGACGTAATAATGCCATAGAACATGATTATTAAATATGCTGACCCGCTATCATTGACTTATCTAAACTAGACAACCTGTTACAGGAATAACCTATCGAGTCTGAATTTCAGGATACTACTAATCGGAATAGGAAAAGTAACGCATTCTTAAATATTTTATATATTTGACGGAGTATTCATATTTTAAACATTTATTGTTAGGAACTTTTCTATCTCTCAGACAGTAACACATTTGCCACGAATGGAATATATGTCATTACTTTACTGCTTCATTGGTCTCAGGCTACAATAAAATGATATGATCATTATGTGCCTCACCATGGTAAGTTGTGCCGTAATCTCTCCGGGGTGGTCGCCCCACCCCTTAAGAGATTGCGGCTCCCATGGTGAATTTCAGGTCTCTCCCTTGTTAAGATTTTCCGTAATATTAGAGGTAACTATATAATTATAGAGGGTAGAAAGAAAAACTTAGGCGAGATCCGGGGGGAGGTCTTCGGAAAATTATAGTGAATTGAACGGAAAAATTAGTGTGAGAGCCTGACAACAATCAAGCACTAAAAGTAGGGAAATGACGTATACAGGAAATGTACAATAAAGTCCCTCAAAAATCAGAAAATGTACCTTGTTTATCCCATATAACATCCCAAACACTAGGTAACAAATTCTAGTTATTAGGGAATATAGTGTAACTTTGCTATATGTGTTTTTACTGTTTTAGTTTCTGAAGATGGAAAGCTCCGAAAATTCATAACAAAAAATTACCACATGTCAAAAATATTATTATATAGACATTAACTTACAAAACATGACGCTGGACCAAATACAATATATATTTGTTGATATTTATGATACCTGGGATCAAAAATCTCAGACCTGCATTTGAGTATAGACCGCTGATTCTCGTTCTTAGGCATAAAATAGATAATTCTCCAAAATGTAATCTGTTTATACCAGTGTTGTAATTAGCTGAAAATAAATACTCGTATGCATTTATACTTAGTTTATACGTGTATGAATTTTCAGCTAATCTTTAGTGTAAAAATACATTTTACATTAAAAATTATCGACTTTATTGCTCAGAAAGAAAAGCCGCGGTATTCGGAACTGATGGAAAAGGATCGAAATAGTATGAACAGGGTTAGTCTGATTGAATAGCACTAATGTTTAATCATAACCATAACTACGATGTAGGAATTATTGCGTGACATTATAATTGTGCTACAACTAAGTTTGCATAATTCAGGGTATGCACCTGTTTTCTGTAGCAGCTGTTTTAATATTCCGCTAGTTTAACGGCCAACATAAATTTCAAAAATATATATTTTGTGGCACCGAACTTTAGGGTACCTTCTTATTTGTAGTTTATTTCGTCAAAAATTTAGGTAAGTATTCGAAATGTTCTAAACATATTTGGATAATTATATATGCGAATTTTCGCCATTACGGCATCATCAGGCTTTATTAACCAAAAATATAGTCTCAATTTCAGTTTTAAGTTATGTACAAAAAAGACTATATTTTTGGTTAATAAAGCCTGATGATGCCGTAATGGCGAAAATTCGAATATATAATAAACAAATTATATAATATGTCGCAACTTATAAATCATATTTGGATAAGTTCTACAAACGTGTATATTTTATGTAGCGTCTCATTATATAAAAAATCTTGGGTTTAATACTATTTTTAATTTATAAACCCTGTTATCGTTGTGGGTCGTGGCTGTTACTCATTACAGAAAGAATAAATCCATTAAATGTTCCATGATCATTCATAACTTTCGCATTCTTTTAGAATATATATTGGTATATTCACTACATCGGCTTAGTTGTATTTGAGACTCGACTTAGAAATCTATTCTTAGATTTAGGCTAAGGTCTTTGAGTCGGACGATCCAAAAGGATCTCCGATCAAATCTGGTCGTTCCTTAAATTAAATTAGTTAGGTTTAAAAACTTCCTTTTTAAACTAATCAAAGCTAATTCGGTTCAATGTTAGCATTCAGTCAGTTTGTATTAAAAAAAATGTAGGCATTACAAAAAAAATATTTTTATTGGGATCCAACAGATTTTTACTATAGCAAATAGCGGTACGTTTGACAAAATATGCACAATTACGGAGATTATCAGTTCAAAAGTAATTATGAAAACTAGTTGGTTTATAATGCTTTTTGTCTACAGTGTGCGAAGTTTCTTATTGTCGAAACTATTCGCCACCTTGTGCTAGAGAGCTCTTCTCATATATCTATAATATAGCTTCAACTCGCTAGCGTGCAGTGGTGAATAGTTTCGACAATATGAAACTTCGCACACTGTAGTATTTTGGAGTTGTTTTCATATAACTCGTTAAACAAAATTTTTACCCTTCCTATTATGTGATTGTAATAGCATAAGTTGTTTCAGGTTGCTTTGTAGTCACCCCAAACTGAGTTGGGTTGTTCCTCTTACGTCGCTGACCATTAGCCAACATTATTTGAGAATCGAAAGAGAGGTTGTCATTATAATTCATGATGTGAAATGTACGAAAAACAACTCGACTCAACGTGCTGGGCACAACTATATTTGCTATCGTAAAATGTCGAATACCCAAATAACTTTAAAATACTTAAGAGAACTGATTATCAGACAAAAAACCTTTATAAAAAATGGCAATAACTGAATTTATTTTAATTACCAACTCGTAGTTTACAAATTTAGTCAGGTCCAATTTTTACGTGGAGAAATATCGTTGTGTCATAATGTATTAGATGTAAATACTTCATTTGTATCTAATATATAAGTTATTTTTCGACACTTTTAGAATTAGTATGTTCCTTAGATCTTAAGAAATTCTTCTTAGCAATTATTTGAATTCATATTCAAAGGAAGCGATTATAGTAAGACGTGCCACCTTGTACTAAGCATGAAAATTAAGTAAATATTATGCCACCGTAAAATGCGGACGTTTAGCTAGTCTAGAACAACAAAATTATTTTACTGGACAACAATTTCACAAAAATATGAACGAAATAATTGTGATATATGATATTTGTTGCCAATTGGAGCACCACATCCTTCAGCCGGTTAAAAATTCCGGTTTTGTCCAAATTTTTTGCTGCCCGAAAATGTCTAAATAGTCTGAAAACATTTTAAGAAATGTCATCATTTTCTAGCTTTTCAAGCAAGGCACAAGGTGATTACATCCCTTGTTAGACTACCATGTGATCACAATTGCACCAAGTATTCCCAGTTTTAGTTGTCCATGTTAGAAGTATATTAAATGTGTATAAATTACCTGATTCATGTCCGAAGAAGGCGAAAAATTCATTATCATTCTAAAATATAGGTTTTCAAGAGGTATTAATTCATATTATTTATTACAAATAATGAACTGGACAGCGTTAGAGCACATATGTAGTAACAGAGCAATAAATGTACAGGACTCCACCTTTGGCGTAATGATAAGGTTGGGCTAGGCGGACCAAAAAGAAGCAAAATAAACTGCGCATAAAAGCCAAGGAATGACTATCGTGATGTACTAAACTCTTAAGCGATGGAAGTGCTCACACGTTGAGGCGTGATAAGGAAATAGTTGTGCATTTTTTTGCATGTTTATACAAAATCTGTAGGTATCCACCATTTGGAGCTATCGGACTTCGAAAAGGTCTAAATTCTCCACAATCTGAAGCATGGTTTGTGATATCGAAATAACCTAGTTGATAGTTAAAAATCAAGCGTGGGCGTGTGGTAGTTAAAAAATATATAGTTCAAGGCCATCGTTCAATAGTTTAATTTCAGCGCATTATTTGGGTAGAGGCACACACTATGCAAAGAGTATCATGGTTTTAACTTTTTAGGCGTGCTCGAATTTATTTTCAAGATGGCCTGAACGCATGGCTCGAGATTTTTTACAGGCAGCATGGTGGCTTCTGATGATTTTATGTGAATAGTGCTTTAAATTCTTTCCACATATACTCAAATATTTCAGATATCGATGACAATCTGAAGTTTATTGAATTAAACACATGCACAAAATTGTAAAAAACCAATTCTATTCAAAATGTTGTTTCGTGGAGCCACCAAAAATCTAGTACTAGTCCGACACACCCACATACGTCCTAAGCTACAGAAAAGAATCGAGAATTTCTGTTAACAAGGGGTTCCATAAACTTGCCTTAACCTCGGGTTACCCTTTGGTTACACAAATTTGCGATAACAATCTTGAAAATATATGCGGCGTGGGTGTGTATTGTACCGTAATGAATAGGAAACTCAAAACTGTTACAGGTGCAGTAAAACTAAAATGGTTCAACAATCCGTATTTAACTAATCCAGTCATGTGGTTATCACAAAGCTAACAGAAAGTTCTGACAGTAAAATATATGTCTAACTAATACTACATGCCTTTACGATAATTAACGTATGTCTTGGTTGACTTTTTCTCCCGCAGGAATTAACCAGAAAATACGGTAAGTACCGTATTTTTAGAAGATTAAATATAACCGTAACTTAAATAACATTTTTAGTATTGACTCGAATAGTAACAGATCCAGCCACAAAAATACTGACAAAATGAAGTTGTTGAATACTTATCCCGTTCTATTCAACTTTATTCAAAACAATGAGTAGAATATGCTCCCGAAATCTGAAAAACAAACATTGCTTACATGGGAAATTACCAGCTTTCCAACTTCAGTTTATCCAAATATTGGTATGAATTTTCGAAAAATATGTTTTAAGCGAAATCATTTACCTTATATCGTGCCCACTCAAGACCAGGGTTCGGCAAAATCAACTCCGAAATCAATGTTCAAAATGGCTGAAAACAAATATGCTTGCGCATCTACTTTAATTTAGTGAGAAACGAAGTATAAACTTGACGAGGGAATGTTCCGAATTATTCGGACGCAAGTCTTGCTATCCAAACATATAGAGCAGTTTTTCAATAATTTATTAACACAATCTATTGAAAAAACATTACTCAAAAACAGATTTTCCTCAAAAATATTAGAATGGATAGTAAAAACGGGTGCTTCCCAAATATGGTACACAATGAGTCATACCCTTTTAAGTTATGTAAAACCCATTGCATATTCAAATTTACATCACCTAAAAAGGGGTATGACTTATTGCGTACTTCATATGGGAAAATACTTTAAAAGGAACCACGTGAAGCATAATCAGTCGACTGAAACTATATCAAACTGCTCTCAAATCCTAAATTTTTCGATTTCTTGCTGTTAAATATTAAATAATCCATATAACTTATCATAATTAACTATTCTTATTAGTGTGGTGACTTCAAAAACTAAATAGAATTAACTTGAATATATTTTAGTTTTGTGTATATTTCCTGTTTTCAGTCTAATCTAAATAACATAATTTTCCTTTTCATAAAATCATCTGTTCCCTGCCGCTACTATCGGACTAGCACCAAAAATGTTGTCTTACTCCATGATTATTACGAAATAATCATGTTAATATCGAATAAAACAATGAAAAGCTTATTAATAAGGCTTTCCCATGTTTGACCAATTATGAAGAACAGCTGATGTATAATAGGCATCATTTAGACTTTTTACGTGGGATGAAACAAAAGTAAACTTTCATTTCATCCTACGTAACAAAGGTGTTTCTGCAAATCTGAGCTTAGTACATCCGATGGTTACCCAGAAAGAGGAGTTAATATATAAATAACGCTACAGTAAAAAATTCGGTAATTGAACACGAATTTAAATAAATTAGGGATTAAAAGGACTTTCTTGGTTCATATTGGTGAATTTTAAGAACGACTGAATAAAATCTTTGGTAGGTCTTAAAAGGTTAACTTTAATATAAATAAATATGATAGGGTTGTTTTTAAATAGGCAAAAATTGGATAGGGCAATGGATGTTCATTGTGTTGTAGTGATTAGAGAGTTTAGTTTTCCGTGACTCAAAGAGCGACTTAAATCATCAAAAAGTCGAACGCGATCGGGGTGACATTTTTTTGCATGATTATAAATCTGTTGAGTTTTTGCTCCAGTATTTTTGCCCTTTGAACGAAAACTTTGAGTCTTCCCACACTCTAAAATATAATCTCACGTGAATTCTAGGTCGCAGGTTGAGTCCAAAAAACCTGTGACACTGTGATATGGACATTACATGTTGGGAAAAACGGAATGCAATCACTCTATATTTTTGGAGTGCGGAACTTTTATTGTATGTGTTGTCAATAATAAATTAACTCTTAAGACTCACATGATTATTAGAATTTATAGTTCAAAATATATTTAGCAGGGGTTAAAATCCCCGTCAAAAGTTGATTTTGTAAAACAGGATAACACAATTAATGTTGCACATAGATATTTTTGGAGGTAATTATACATCATTGAATTTGATACGTTCAGAAATATGTCAGGTTAATTGATATATATTTATCCAGTAATATTTTTGAACACAACATACCAAATGATGATATTTACAAACCCCAAATATAATAGAATATTTTTATCTATTTTAACTTTTATTTAAAACAAAAACATTTAGTGTATGAAACTTTCTGGTGCTCAACCAACTTGACTGAAAATTTGTCTAGATTTTTCTGCTGCTTTAATACAATATTATTTAACATAAATATACAGCAGAATTAACTACTAAACAAGTAGAACCGACCCACAAACTTTCAATAAAATTGGTCGAAATATTGTGCTAGACTGTTATCGACTGTTATTTAAGGAATTTCCGAATTTGCAGGTCAATACACCGTAAATGAGACCTGAAATGTCTGTATAAACTATTGACAGTGAAAATATTATTTATTAAGCGGTAGAATTTAATGTTCTATCTTTTCCAACATTTGGGATCACCCTAAAGTTGAATATTCTAGATTTCGATCAAATTTTCGGCGCATTAACGATTTCCATATCACCAGATAACTATTTAGAACCAACCTTTGACAAAATGTATTTAAAACACCCCAAAAATAAGTTAATTAATAATTTACAACTTTACGAAAAAGTGTGCACATGAATACTGATCCCGTATACCCTGGCACTATTTTTTCATTATATTCAGGCTTGGTGAAGAAAAATAGAACGAGAAAATAATAAATGTGAAGAAATGACTAACTAAACTGAAGTTTATTGAACGGCAAATTGTAACTCTAATAGATTAAGTTATCATCCAGAATTTACGCCGACACTTGCTAAATTTCACGGTAAGTGTCGGTGCTTGCTAATTTCGGGCGGGCCGAGTGTTGAACCAAGTGTTTAGTGTTAATAAATTAATAGCGTTTTGTGTTTAAATACCTGGGTGCGTTTTTTGAAGCTGGCATAGTTTTTTTAATAACTCAATTTTTGAATTTTCAAGTGTTGTTAAAGCTAATGGATAGGACACGGTTTGATCATTACACGAGTTAAAGTGGGAATAAATTTGCTTCGTTCGAAATCCCGATTTTGATCGATTTTGACCGGTGGGATTGAGCACTTCGAAATTTTTGAACTGAACTACTTCGCCACATTCTTAATTTACAATTTGTACACAAGATATTATAAGCCGGGTGGTGTGCATAAGCGAGATATATGGCTATTACGTGCGCGATTAGTGATTTGGGGTATAAGCGGGAGTAACACGTCGGCGCAAACAGAGACAGATGGAAGCATGTTGGAACACTTTTTCCGGGTAAATAGACCTAACCGTTCTAAGCGTACTAGGTTGGTCACGTTATCTAAAATAAACCCTCTGCAGAATTTAGAAAATATGCGGCAAAGTTTGGACATAGTTCGAAATATATAAAACGAAGTGTTCAACTATGTTACAATCAGGCGCGCTGGGTAAATGGTACGGGCCCACTTCTAAGTTTTTAAAAATGAAACAAAATGTCACTTGTTGATTTCTGCTCCAGTTTTCTATATCAAACTATGCTGTCTTTCTACAACCATACAATAACTGTACACTTTCAAAAAATGGAAGACAATAATTTGACGAATTTAAATTTAATGCTATTAACTTGAATTTATATCTCTTAAATGTATTCATTATGGCTTTCTCACAGTAAAGGAAAAAACTTAATGCGTGTTTCCCTGCGGCTTCT